>JANKOE010000002.1:57605927-57624233 GCA_026284465.1 Erythroxylum citrifolium | reverse complement strand
AAAAGGCAGCCAGCCTATGTATTAATACTTGCATCTATTTAATTTGTACAATTAATGTATCCTTAGCATTATAATTATATAATGTTGGTAAATCTTTACAAATATATTTTAATAATTTTATGATTTTTGTATCAGTCCACATTCATTGAGTTTTTGTACTATATTTAAGTTGTAACTATTTTCTTGCTTTAGCTAGATCTTTAAGAAATCCTTGATCAAATATATAATTTAATAATCCAAAAAAATTTTGAACTTCAAAACAACTGAAAAAGAACTCGATAAAAAACAATATCTAGACAAAGAAATAATTACTATTAAAAATCAACTTAAAGACTTAACAGAACATCCTAAAAAGACTTTATGAGTATTACTAAACAATTATCTGAATTTTTATATAAACATATAAATATTGAAATTCAATTAAAATAATAATGGCTATTATACTACCTTTAATTCAAAATTATAATGAATTTAATAAAATAAAAATCATTAGAACAAAATTATGAAAATTATCCAAAATATTATATCCTATTAATGAAAAACTTGATAAGATACTCAAATTAATAGTAAATTCAAAAGAAATAATACCAAGTCAAAAACGGTATCAAAGCTATCTACTATATCTAATATAACTTTAGTATAACCATGGAGGATATAGAAAAAGATATAAAAAGAATATACTAAAGTAATAGACATATCCGCATAAATCTAATAGATCAAGAACAAATTTATAAACAAGTACAAAAAATTCTAGATGAAAAACATCTTAAAATAGGATATATACATCTATCTACTATTCAAATTTTATTAAAATCTACTTTCTAAGAAAGAATAGACTGTCCGATATAAATGGCTATCATAGATGAACGCATGAATAATTTAAACGATCAAGTCATAGGAATAATGAATGAAAATTTAGCTTATAGAAAAATAAAATTTAATACTCGTTTAAAGTTAGAAATCCCTTTACAATCACATAATTTAGATAAAATTATTACTATTGCTTATAAATTCTATAGAAAAAATTTAATGACTATAGGACAACACCTTTTTTCAATTACTTATCAAATTAGTTATGCTTTAACTAATTCACATCATAGTATTGAATTTAAAAATACAGATAAAATTTATATGGACCAATTATTTAACTATCTAGCAAAGAAAGTACTAGTTTAAGAACTAATTTACGAGAAATACCATAAATAAAATATTCGATTAAATTATTAGAATCATGTACTACACGATTAACTGGTACACGTGTGTGGGAGAAATTTGGGGCTAATGTATTAATTATTAACGGGGTGTTTGGAAACCTTCGAATTGAATTAATTAACGAATTAAATTCAATTACATTAATAAGATTAAATTGAATTCAATTACACTATTTAGAACACAATCAAAATGAATTCAATTATTTCATATGACATTTTTACCCTTGACTAAAAAAAATCTTATTAAATAATAAACATTAACACTTACATAGTATCATAAAAACAGTTCATTATTAAATTGAAAAGAAAAAATTGATTGTAAATAATATTAAGCTAAACCGATCTATGAAGATAACATAAAACTATTATAATTTGAAAGCTTAAAAATACATTAACGAGCTGCGTGAATAGGAGTGGCTGCTGTTGCGTGGATATTATTACGTGGTTGTCAGATGGGAGAAGAGTGGTCGTAGGTATTATTGCAGTGATAAGATTATTGTATTGAAGAGTATTGCGGGGGTAAGATTGGAAGACTCCAATTTCAATATTTAAAAACAAGAGTAGCAATCATTTGTAATTGAATTCACGTGAGTTGTTGGCTGAATTAAATTTATTAAATTTATAAGGATCGGTAAATTTCAATTACAGAATTAAATTCACCTTTGTTTTTATGTTCTATTGAATTCAATTCACGCAGTTCCGATCAGGCTGTAATTATTAAGTAATTCATTCAATTTTTTTTTTAAAAAAATCCACCCTAAGAGCAGAGACAGTCCAATCCCAAAACGATCCGCTTGCACTCCAAAACCCATTTCTGTTAAAACCTAATTCCGAAACTCTTACTCTGACCTCGAGAGCCTCATCTCCACGAACAATGCTATCTAAAACCCTAACCCATTATCAAAATGCATTCTTTAGCAGATTTTACTACACTTATAGAACCAACAAGGTTACTTTGTACTCAAAGATCAGTCCTTTAGGTGACCCGAAGACTAGTGTGGTACCTGAACTGGACAACTGGCTCGATAGCGGTCAGAAGATTCGATTCGCGGAGCTTCAACGGATTATTCGTGATCTCCGTCGGCGGAACCGCTTCACTCAAGCTCTTGAGGTTTGATCCCCTTTTCTTGCTTCATCGGTGGCTTTGGAATTGTATTCTGTTTTGTTGCTAAGCAATCATGTGGGGGATTTTGAGGAACTTAGAATAGTTTGCTATTTGTTAAAGGATAGGGCTCAAAGATTTGAGTGCATTTTATATGAGAGAAAAAACAAGACTCTCAAGGGATAACTTCAAACTTCCATGTTAGTTCCTTTTTCTTTTTGGAGTACTGGGATTGAAAGGATTAGTTTGTTTTTTTTTTCCAGTAATCGTGATTGGAAGACATCTGAAACTGGTGATGTTTTTGTTTTTGAAGGTTCTTTTATTTCATTCAATTGTTCTTGCAATGGGTATAGGTGTCCGAGTGGATGAATAACAAGGGCTTATGCATATTCTCACGTTCTGAACATGCTGTTCAATTGGATCTCATTGGTAGAGTGCGTGGGTATGCTTCTGCCGAGAGCTATTTCAATAGCTTGAGGGACAAAGATAAAACTGATAAGACATACGGCGCTCTTCTGAATTGTTACGTTCGACAGCGTCAAACTGATAAGTCCATTGCACACTTACAGAAAATGAAAGAGTTGGGTTTTGCCTCTTCACCCCTCACTTACAATAACATAATGTGCCTCTATACGTATCTAGATCAACATGAGAAGGTCCCTCATGTGTTGAAAGAGATGAAGGAGAACAGTGTCTCTCCTGACAACTTCAGCTATAGAATATGCATCAATTCCTATGGTGCTCGATCCGATATTGAGGGAATGCAACAAATTTTGAATGAGATGGAGCGTCAACCTCACATTGTCATGGATTGGAACACCTACGCCGTGGTTGCCAATTTCTATATTAAAGCTAACCTTGCTGATAAGGCAATTGAGGCTCTAAGAAAATCGGAAGAGAGGCTTTGTAAGAAAGATGGAACTGGCTATCACCATCTAATAACACTATATGCAACTTTGGGAATCAAGTCAGAGGTTTTGAGGCTCTGGAATCTAGAGAAATCTGATTGTAAGAGGAGCATAAACCGGGATTTCATAAACATAGTGGAATCTCTTATGAAGCTTGATGCTTTTGAAGATGCTGAGAACGTAATGAAAGAGTGGGAATCATCCGGAAATTGCTATGATTTTCGAATACCAAATGCTATCATTATTGGGTATTCTAGGAAAGGATTGTATGCCAAAGCAGAAGCACTGCTTAGAGACTTGATGGAGAAAGGAAAAGCTACGGACCCAAAGAGTTGGGGCACACTTGCTGCAGGTTACCTTGATAGAGGGGAGGTGATGAAAGCTTTCAATTGTATGAACACTGCCCTGTCTGTGCGTGTGAAAGGTAAAAGATGGTCACCAAACCCTGCGGTGATTACAGGTGCTTTAAGTTGGCTTGGTGACGAAGGTAGTGCTGAAGACGCAGAAGCTGTTGTTACTTCATTGAAGGGTGTAATACCAATGACCAGAGAAATCTATCATGCCTTATTGAAGGCCTATATAAGAGGTGGCAAAGAAGTGTATCAACTTCTAGAACAGATGAGAACTGATAAGATTGATGAAGATGATGAAACGAAGAAAATTCTTGCAATGAGGAAAAAGTGAACACTGTAAGGTGGACGAGAAAGGATTATTCTGAAACAAACATGCTGATTCAACTTGTTTGTTTCACTGAATTGCAACCTGCTATTGTACGGTTATCTTGAAATTTCCATTCAAACCCCAGACACCTCTTTTCCACCCTCTCGCTGATCAGTGATCACTGATCACTGATCCGCCCCACCTCATTGTCCCAAATTTTCATTTATCAAATGTGTTTTGACTGTTGAAGAATCGTGGACGGACTTAAGGGTGATGATGCCACCATCTAGGTCCTACCGAATATGCAATTATTAAACAACTCAGTTTGCTCCAATCAAATCCCATCAGAGGGATTGGTGGGAGTGGGACTTTGGTCAATCCCCTGTACTTCGAAGCTGAAAATGGATTTATATAAAATTAAGTACTTGCTGCCTTTCCCATTTTTTATCTTTTAGCTTTCTCTTTACCTCTTTTATTTTCAATTTTAATTAAAAAATTTATCTGATTTTAGTTTGGTTTCTTTTTATTTTCATTTATTTACTATAATCACAAAAATTATTTTTAGTTTTTTTATTTTTGCTTTTAACACAATCAAATTTATAATAATATTATATTTTAAATATCATTAAATTTATACTAATTTTAAATACACAAAAAATCAAATATATATTCTTAAATGATAAGATTTAAAATAAATTTGATCTATTTTAGTAAATGAATAAAGTTTAAAAGTAAAATATTTATATGATAAACTTATTATTTATGTTTATAATAAATATTCCTTAAGATATTATAACATAATTAATTAAAATTACGTCAGTCAATATTCTTTTCTATGACAGATTTACCCTTTGAACAAAGTTGTATTTTAATTTTGGTTCATTCTTCCAAGAGCTCACTTCACTCACAAACAGACATAAAAGGCCGCTGTATCTACTACGAATGACAAAAAGTAGAGGGCCATGATCACCGACAGGACAAAGCAAAACACAAACCAAAAGCCTCTTCCGACCTTCCAGGTGAGTCGCATTCCTAACCAAATTGTCTTTTAAATATTCAACCTTTTAGAAAAATATACTCTTTTGGCGAGCGTTTGCAAATGCACGGTCTTTTTTTCCAAAACCATTTCGATTCCATGCTCAGCTATCATTTCACGAAACTCAAAGATTTTGGGTTGATATTATCCACATGAATTAGTACAGTTCCAGCATTTTCTCCTTCAGTCCATTTAATGGAATCTTTCTCCAAAAGCTTCAAGATCTACACACACCAAAAAGATAAGAGATAAAAAGAATAAACAACTGCTACCCAAGGAAGTCCTATTTACAAAGTTAGCATTTTATTGCCGCATCTGAATAGCACATCAAAAAATATAGATTGAGAAAAATAGCCGTCTACCTCCATCCAGTGGTAAGGTTGAGGATCTCACCAAGACAGGCTTGAAGTCATGATTCATTAAATTAGTTCCTTTTGTCTTGTAGCTTTCTCTTTTTAATTTTTCCTTGTAAGTTTTAGATGTGGATCTGTTTTAAAGAAGGCCCAAGACATAACACAGAGGCATCAAACCCGTTTCAGAGCATATAATAATCCTTCCCTTCTATAAGGGATCTATATTTGGTAGATATCTCTTTCAATATGATCCTAAAACTCCTTTTTTAAGCCGTATATCAGCCCCGAGACATGTAAGCACAATCAATAAGGCCAGAAGTATAAATATTACCAGTCTTCTACGGGCGCCCTTAGATGTATCCCGCTCATCCGTCTCGACGATGACCTTGAGGTACTTGAACGCTGAGGAAGCATTTAGACAAAGGGAAGGGTTCAGACTGTCTCTCCTTTATATGATACATTTCAAGGAAAAACTAGAAAAGAAAGAGAGTGAATTATGAGTTACATGGAATTCCGGCAAGGCGGGAAATATGGCACTTCAAAAGGCGAATGGCCTCCCTAGGACCATGCTCATGCAGGTCAAGTGATATTTCGTCCTGTGTGTTCGAGTTACTGCAAACGTGAACACAATGTAGGAATTAAAGAGAAGATAGAGCCAATCGAGACTACCATAAAGTACAGATGAAAATGGATAGAAAGAAAATCCCTTACTTGATTTCAAATACTTTTTGTGAAGACTCTTCATCTGCCTCTTGAGCCTTTTCATGAAAGAAGTGACCCTGTGATATCAACAGCATTTGCAAACAGAAATGTTACATATGCAATCGTTTGGAGTGAGACAACTTTAGTACTCCAGACTCATTCAATATAATGGAACTTCTGTAAGTTCCATTATTGGCAAATGCAACAACTAGATTTGGTATCCTGACAGCTTCATCAGGCAATAGCAAAGGCTTGTTTTAATATTGGGGGCCTCGCTAATTTCAAAAAGAAGAAAGAAAACGGAGAATTTGGATTACTGATTCAAAATGCCATACGTTGGCAGTCGGGAAATTTACCTGGTCCATAAGTTTGTTTGCTTTATCATAATCTCCTTTTGCAAATGCATCCACAGCCTGAAATAGAAAGCTAAGATTCTAACATTCTCATTGTAGGATTAAATGACAATCAACAGTGTGATACCAAAAATTACATTGGGTAAAAACAGCATTAAGAACAAAGTGCACTGGGGGATGGCAATGAGCCGGCCCATGAGCCAAGACCCAAGTGTTAGCTGAGGCCCAGACTAGCCTGAGGTCTAATTTTTCTAAGTAAAAGAGTTGGGCCTCGGGCAGGCCTTGGCCTAGCCAGCCCAGACCTGAACTCAATTAAAAAAAAAGTGTTATTTTACATTTTTAAATTTAAGAAAATTATTTTTAAAAAATTGGGGGGCTGGCCCATTGCCATTCATGCACTAGGCCTCTACAAACACTCAGAAAACTCAACTTAGTTACAAAGGATATTGCAAAAGAAAAACCAAAAGCATTTTGAATCATTTCCCACAAACTTGATCCTATGCCAAGCCTCAATGTATTGGACTACTCCATGATCCTTTTTGTCTTAGAAAATGTTAGAAATTGAGAATCTATCAGAGACATGTCATGGAAAATGGAAAGCAACCTACAGCTTTGTAGTATTCCTTCATTGTTGCCCGGTACTCCAAAACAGCTTTACGAAGAAGCTGATAACCATCCTCATGATTTTCATCTGCAAGGAACAAGAAAATGCCAAACATGAAGAGTTAAGACAGAAAGAAGGGGCAATGAAGTTAAGCAAACTAATCCAAAGGACTAATGAACGAGAGAATGATACTAATCCCTAGGTAGTAGACACCATTCAAGGCCTAAGTAATATGATAATGTTCTAAGTCATAGAACGATATGCGCCGCAAGTGACACTTTAATAACCTCACTATGATGGCAACATTATATTAAATAGCAGTAATAACAGAAGCAGTTCTTGAGTATCAAAATGCTTCACATTGAGCTTCTACAATTATCGGTTCAAATCCTAGCATATAGCCAAAACTACTAAATTGGATATTTGTCCTAAGAATGGAAGGAGACAAAACACTCTTAGATCACGTAAAGGAGATCATTCCCCGAATGAATCTTGCATATAGTTTCACAAAAAACTGGTTTTTAAACCCTAATGTTGGATGAAACTTACAAATGACATAATGCCAATGGTAAACCTTAGTAAGTTGTTGGGAATCATAACTTACTGTTAGGAAGTTGAATTCTGTGTGCATAAATCGATGTGTACTTGTAGTGCAATATATGTCCACCTATTTTCTTTTAGCAGAGGTGCACATAAAGGAACGGTAAGAGAAGCAGTGTGTGTGAAAATTAGATAGGCACAAACATTTGTTTCTCAGCCACAAGCAATGGGAGAATAGTGGAGTCACACTGAGATAGTTTGAACATCAAGGATTTGGCAAAGATTCCTAATAACTGAAATAAAACTAGCAAGCTGTGGATTCGTTCCAGCTTTAATAACTGCTATAATTTCCATATTAACTATCTCAGGATATGGACAAGAACGCACCTCTGTTACTGTGCTGGTGTGTATTAACCAAATTAGCCTTCAGTTCTAAGATAGAATCCGTTGGAGGTTCCTCAACTAGTTTTCCAAGTGCCAAAGGCCTCCTTGCAGTCCTTGTAGACCTCACTCTTTGTTTAGGTACGTCTTCCTTAGGTTTCTCAGGAGCTTGAAAAAATGAAGCCAAAACTTCCTTCTGGAGATCATTTCTCTGTTGCTCTCGCCCAGTTAATTTTGCCCCATTTGTAATTGAGATACTATTTGCACCAAGGAAGAGTATAAGAATTTGTTGTGATTAAAAAATGATAAGGATAAGCAGAAATATCCCTCCTAATGAGAAAAAAAATGGTTAATTACAATAATTTTAGTACTCAACAAAACAGAAGCTGTCATACTTAAAATAGTAAATTTTGATCTCATTTATAAATTTCCACGTAGCATACCCTCCAGAGGAATCAATAAATTGCGATGTCTTTTGGCATGAAGATCCTTCAGAATTGGGAAAAACATCTCTAAACTGCAAGAAAAAAATGTAACTGAAGAATCAGATACTGATTGAGAAGCTTAGCATTTCTGTTTCAAATGACATGTCTTTGCTATATAAATACACACATACACATATACAAAAGGACAGACTCAGAAGCCATTGAATGTATAATTTTTTTAAAACATGTTAACCTTGTCAGTGGAAGCTCCAAGATACTTGCTTTTGTCATCCGAATCCACTGCTAACAGATCAAGAAGCTTCTCCATGCTCTGAAAGGTGAAGAAGGAAGGATGAAGTCAAAAGTGCAACCAAATGCAGAATAGAAACCAGCATTTGTGCCGGCACCAAAACCAAATCATGCAATCTCTTGGAAATTGAATGAACTTAAATTACTTTGTCCAATGTCCATCAGAGATAATAAAGCACAATAACTGAAAAGGTACTTCCAGCCATAAAAAGGCCTTTTGGTTGAAGAACACAAATAAAATAGAATTTTGAACTTTTATTGTTACGCCAAAGTTTCGCATCCTGAAGGCCACCTAAAATCTACACCTTTGATTCTCTAGAACCTTCTGTACTGTGAAGATACCTAATACTTAGGAATCGACCATTTAAAATCCCACATGTAAACATCAATACAAAATCTACAAACAATAATTATGTGAGAATGCATTCAATTTCAGTAATCTTCTACTATAGCCTGACCTTAAATTTGTAACCAAACACACACAAATTAATATTTTCTCAATGGTAGCCTACTGTCAACCTCCACCCAAGATTACTCTTAACCAAACAAATCATTTCATGTGTAAGCTATCATAACATGTTAAATTTGGAGTGCAGAGTTCATAGAAGTCTATACTAGTCATTTCATTCTTCTGAATCCGGTTGTGTCGGGAAGAAAATGAATAGTTAAAGATGTTGAAAAACCAAATGTTTAATTTGGGCATTTCTAAATCTCGTATTCTTCCAACATGTTATACTAGATTACAACTTAATGTATTAGATGTTGGTTAGATGGTTTAAGGGCATTCTTGGATGAAGACAAATAGTAGGCTACGAACAAAAAGAAAAGTTCACATATTTCATTGATAAAGCATAAAAGTTGTGCTATAATTGAACTTTTTGAAAGTTTGTGATTGTTTTATACAATTACTCAAAATTAAATGTCAACCAACACTATTAGAGTATTATGATGAAAAATAGATGCCATACAAAATTACTTGCTTGATTTTCACTTTGACAAGGTCAAATGAGCAGAGAAAAGGAGAAAAGAAAATTTAAGCAAAAAAAATAAGACATGATTCATACCTGATTCATATCGTACCCACATTTACCTACACAGTCAATTTAATACCTAATTAGTGCCTCAACAAGAAATCAAGTACATAATACTATATACTAATAAGTAAATCAAAGACATTATCTTTTGTATGGACTATGATAAATCAAGCAAATAGAAAATCTTTGAGCTACAAAAGCAAAATGTCACAAGAGGCATATCTATATGCTTAGAAAGTAGAGATATAGATAGTAATCAACTAGGCAAGAGGAGATTAGTAAATAGAAAATCTTAGAGCTACAAAAGCAAAGTGTCACAAAAGGCATATATATATGCTTAAAAAGTAGAGATATAGATTTTAATCAACTAGGCAACAGGAGATTAGTAAGAAATAAAATTCACCAAGAATTGATATCAAAGTTGACATACAAACTAATCATCCACGAATCTTCGTTTAGAGGAAAGATTTCTTAAGTACTTAAACATTAAAGATAGGAAGGAAACAGTTACCAAGAACTTTTTGTATCACATCCCTTTCTAGTTGAAAGCCATCTCCAAGCATCTTGAACAAAAAATCTTCCATGTCCTTGTGTATTCTATTATCTGGTTGAGTATCTTCAGTTTCTCCTCCCCAAAGTTCAGATATTGGCCACTCGTTTGCATTTAGTTTTACAGGCTTCATTGTCATGATAGATTCATCGGTCATTGGCACAGAGTTAATATAATTTTTGCCAAGAATACCTGAAATCGTGCCAGCAGAAGCTGGCTGCAGTTTTTGTCTTGAAGCTCTTGGTCGAGTTAACTTCTCAAACACAGTGTTATCAGATGATTCAGCGGATTCTCCACAGCTCTCTTCCACAACTGGTGCATGAGTCAATGTAGTGGATGTGGTTTTCAGTTCATTATTCAGAATTTCAGAGGCAAAATCTGCATTTTTGCCCGCATCACAATAAGCAGAAGCTATTGCTTCAAGAGACAACGAAGAACCAAATGCCTCAAGCAAAGCCTTCAACGCTTTTTCTTCACTTTCATGTTTAGAAACATTTGAAGCAGATAATTCCATCTTCCTGTATACTTTAACAAAGCAAAATAGATTATCAAATTAGTTTAGTTCATCAAAAGGAGACGATTGCAGAGTAACTTAACAAATACTAGCAAATGTTAAATGAAAAAGCATCCAAAACTTTCTCGAAAGAATTACAGGTCTGCAATCGTTATGTAGCAAAGGGGACACAGTTACCCCCCAAAGTCCTTGAGTCATCACAAAGGAACTAGGAAAAACTAAACCCAAGAGACCAAAAACATCAACTTTATCCAGCATATAAACCATAGTCAATTGGCGACCAAAGGATTCTCAACATAATATCCAGACCAAAGATAACCAAATGCCTAGTCGCATTTTTACCAACACTGAGAAAAACATTCACACAAAGGAATGACACGCAAACGCTAAATGAAGACTAATTCTACTACTTGTATAACCATCTGATTGAACCTAACCAACCTACATAGAGTACACCAGCCCAATGCACTCGAAATGGCCGACAGAATCAAACACCTATCCACATTACCAACCATAAAATCAAATTCCGACTCAAGCCACCAATAAACCAAGCACCGATGAAGCACAATAATTGTGAGTTGAAGCTCCAAGAACACACCTGAAGCACCTGAATCTAATTTGGTTAACCCGAAGCCCAATAGTAACTGCGTTTATTGAAAATGGAAGGATTCGGGGATTTCCAGAGCGGTATGGGCACCAGAGCTCCACCAGTCTATCTACTGTCTCACATATATATATATATATACACACACTTTTACAAACGGGGCCACGCCACACTAACAAAGGCCCACGTTTTAACAAGTGATTATTTATTTCGTCCAAAAAAAAAGTGATTATTTATATTTATATTAAATCCTGTTCCTACTTTTCTAGTTGCTCATTTGCTTGCATGCGAAGGATAAGGAGGGTGCGATTCCTCCCTTCGCCTTCTCTTGCAAGTTGTCTGAGTGGTTTTTTTTATTTTAAAAAGTTGAAAAAAAGAATAAAAAAAGAGGTAAATCAAAGTCCAATCAATCAAGTAGAGATAGCTGGGCCAAGGCGTGGGCTCGGTCGGTGCAAAATCAATGGATCAAGTCTTAGTTAATTGAGTCTCGGTTTGAGTTTTTCTAAAAAATTGAGCTTCAGAGAGTCTGCATAGGCCTGGCTCAGTCTGGCCCAAGGCTCGACTCTTATAAATAAAACAATATAATTTTGCTAAAAAATAATGTCGTTTTTTTATTTTTTATTTTTTTAAAAAAATTCAGGTTAGGCCCTTGCCCTAGTGTCATCCTTACAACCAAGGTAAGT
The DNA here is from genome assembly GCA_026284465.1 of Erythroxylum citrifolium. Classification (NCBI taxonomy): domain Eukaryota; kingdom Viridiplantae; phylum Streptophyta; class Magnoliopsida; order Malpighiales; family Erythroxylaceae; genus Erythroxylum; species Erythroxylum citrifolium. Next base: position 57,612,264 of record JANKOE010000002.1, on the reverse strand, counting down.
ACATAAAAAGACGAGGCGGATCAAGTAATTTAACTATTGAGATTGACAATGGAATACAATATTGGATCATACAACTTGTTCTGTTGAGCTTCTAATTGACTGTTAAATTTATTCTTATTTTCTTGTCAACATTATTTCTGTCTTCTAATTATAAAGACTTTAACTTAGACATATTGCATATCATTGTTTAGAGTATTGTTCCGTATCGATCAGGATTAGACAAAAAATCAAGATCAAACAAAACAGTTTTTACCAGGCTTTGGTATTACTCTTTAGGTTGGTATCAGTCAGTACCTAGAATCCTGGACAATTATTGGTCAAATACTAGTCATAATTATAAATTTAGAAAAAATAGAATTAAATTAAAAAACTTAAAAAATTTTCCTATATAAAATAATAATTACATCACCATCAAATCTGCAATCATGGCAAGAACATATCGGACAAAGATGATAATAAGAATTTCTTCCATTATTATTGTGAGTCCTTCTATTTAAAGTTACTTGTCTTTATGTTAGGTGTCTTTTGTGATGTGACTTCGTTCTTATCTGTTTATAATATGATGTAACATCGTTTTTATCTAGAATAGTGGATATGATATTGTTCTTATCTAAAATAGTTGATGTGATATTGTTCTTATCCATTTAAAGTGTGAAGTGACCTTGTTCTTGTTCTTATTTATAGTTATTTATCTCCTCTGCCTATACAGTCAAAGAACTTCTATTGTAACTAAGTTTCAATTCAAGCTTTATTGTATCCAAGAAACATTTCCATTTAATAAAAGTTGTGTATTTTCATATAGCTTCTCTCTAAAAACTCTCTCCTTTGAAAACTTGGGTCTCTAATAAGTTTACTTCTATCATACAAAGATACAAGTATGCTCTATACTTGTCTTTTTATAGGGATCATATGAATTAGAAAGTATCTGACCTATGATCCTATTTAAGTTTTAAGTTATACAAGGAAGAATAGGTTAGCTTAGATCCTTAAGAGGCAAGCTTTGAAAGTTGACGCTCGTTGAGAGATAAAAGGTTTGTGGATCAATTAGTATCCCTGGAGTCTTAGCTACAATCATCTTATAGTGGTTTGTTCTATCATATCGTCGGTGGTTTCCTAATATGACTGTAACCCTCTAACTAAGGTTCCCGAGTGGTATCGAAGGATCTCTGTGAAATATTGAGAGCAGTTGAAAAGGAACACTGGATTTAATAAAGATGCCCTGTGCCAATAATTTCTCCAATCCTTAAAAAGATTTTTCACAATTGGAAACTCAAACTAATAAAACAACTAGGGTATCTATAAGGCCGTACTCAAGATCAATAGGTATCAATCTACATAGTAATTATGTACCAAGTTCTTCGGGAGAAGAAGTATTAAATCGGCAGACACAAAATGTTATAGCACGAAATAATGTCCTTTGTAGAATTGATTCAAAGCTTGATAATCTATCCCAACTAATATAAGGACTAAATTTAAATGTTGATGCTATATCTCTTCAAATGTGACAATTACATCAATGACTACTCAGTCAAGCTACCAATTTGATTCTGATTTGAGAACATATATTGACCAACATTATTATGGACCAAATTTCTCCGAGAAAAAAAAAAGAGAACTACAAAAAGTTTTAGAAGAATGCAAAAGAATTGAGTTAGATATTATTGAAGAACAATTAAGAGCTATATATGAACTATAACCCTCAACATTTCCAACTATAAGACGTACTTATAACACTTCATCATATCCTAAAGCTACTAACTATTTAAAAGTCTTCAAAATATCCTATCCATTATTCAAACAAACTCTTACAGAACCTTCAAAACCTTCCAAGCGAAACTTACCAATAAGAGACATTCCATTAACTTCTCAACCATTACAAATCAAAACTGCACCAAAAGAAAGACCTTCCCTGAACATAACAAAATATCTTATGCCCAATCAATAATTCATAGCTATCCTTACAACCAGTTCCAGATAGATCTAAAAGTCATACCGTTCTAGATAGCTCTGATAGTCATACTTCTACAAAAAGCTTTGAACAAATTATAGATCTCACTCAAATATCTCAAATGATGATGGATGTTCCGCATTCTTCTCAACCACATACAAAAGTTGAACTAGAAGTTGAAGATGCAGAGTTAATAACTGAACCAGTAAGATCATAAGTAACTCTTGTCTATAAACCTACTTCAAGACCATGGTTCACTTTTGATGATATCCCACTAACAAAATAGAGAGATTGACTGCATGAATTAAGTTCTTGGATAGATCTTAAAATGATAGGCTAGATATTTCTCTTAAAGATATCTTGACAAATTGTCTCCAAAATGACAAGAATTTTAAGAGAAGCCTTAGTGAATATAGATGCATGCAAGTCTTACAATTATTAGAAACCAATTCCTTGTTAGGAATGATTCATCAAGAATTCATTGGATTTTTCTAGCTCATTGATCTATAAAGCAGATATGAGTACTCTAAAATAAAATGTTGTTATATGAACAAGAAAGTTTTGCAAAAGCAATTTGAACGAATGTTTGAAAAAATTACATGCTTAATGAATTCAACGATGTCAATCTTCGGTACACATTCATTGTTTCTCTTCCTAATGAGTTGCAACCAGAGTTATAAAGAGCAATTAATTCTCTTCACGGAGATATGTTTGAGATCTCTCTTAAAGAAATCTACCAATCAGTTTGGTAAGGCTTAAGAAATTATGCGAACAATATAAGTTTTCAAAGTTATGCTAAAAGGTGGACCTCAACTTAAACAAGCGTGTAAGAAGCGCTAGTTAAAGATCAAATACAAAGACAAAGAGAAATTTGCATATAAGACAAAGATGGAGAAACATTTTAAAAGAAAGTTGTTACAAGTTCACCCTTTCAACAAAAGGAAGAAAAAGAGGATAAGATTCTTCAAGCGATGTACTTCCAAAACTAAAAAGGTATATCGGTGTTACCTATGTGGACAACCAAGTCATTATGCAAAAAGATGCCCAAAAAGGACCAACAAGGATATGAAAATCCTGCAATCTATTAAAGCTATGATGCCCATAAGAGATGACGAAGATATTGAGTCTCTTTTTGAAGAATAGTCCAATAAAGATGAAAAGACACTCTTTGCACTCCCTAATTGTGAATCTATTTATGATGAAACTTCTTCTCTTGATGAAGAAGATAACAAATCAATGTACATGAGGAAGCAGTCTTATTTCAAGCAAGAGCCCAAGAAGCTAGTAGTAACATGGCAAGCCCCAATTACTTCTAGAAAAGTATCACAGACCAATCCTAGCTATTAGTTATATGGATACATGCTCTTATATAAGTGTTATAAAACCACATATTCTTCCTACAGAAGAATAGCATCCTTATGAGGAATACTTTACTAGAGCTGACGAAAAATCCTTTAAGATAGACCTTATCACAAAGAGGACTTAGATAAAGTTCTTCCCAAGTTATGTCATTTTGAAAAAAATATTATAAAGTAATCTTCTTGACATACTTATTGGGATGGATGTCTATTGTCAAGAAAAAAAGTTACAAATCTTGCCAAAAAGAATTTGTTACAAGCAAGATTTTTATAAGTAAACAGAAGATCGCAACATCTTTGAAGTACATGATGTTCCTACTGGATATGAAGATAACATAGATCAAGGCTTGAACACTGCTGGACCATCTCAAACTCAAACCCCTTCCTTTTAAGGATGCTCAAGATCTAAATGATGATATTCTCATCATTGATGAAGAGGAGCTAGATAAGTTTTTGGAAAAATTAAACACAAATGAAGCAAGCCCCAATAAAAGATGGAAAAGAATTTATGATGATATTGATAGGACGAGTGTAGGAGCTTCCCCATCAATCTGATAAAATTGTATATAATTTTTTAACAAAAAATAAAAAAAAATATTTTTTAAATATTTTTTATTTCATTAGATTTATACAAAGTGATTATATATTACATAGTTAAAAATATTAATTTAATATTACATAGTTAAAAATATTAATTTAATACAATCATATTTAATAATTTTTAATTTTTTTTGTATGAAAAATTATTATAATAAATTTCAAAATATGTAAAGATAATATTTGAAATTAAATTTATTTTAAGTTATAAGAAATAAGTGAAAATAACATTAATCAAAATAAACAAGTATTTGTTATATCAATTTTATATTATTATGATTTCTTAAGATATGATTGAAGTAAAGTAAAAAAAACATTATATATTAAGGAATTATTTTTCAATTTCATAAAATTTAGAAATTATTTATAATTTAAAAAATCCAAAATGATATCTGATATTGACCAGTACTAGTACTAGTACCATACCGTATCATAATCAAATCTGGTACGAAGTTCGATATGATATTCATAAGATTGTTGTGTAAGTCTTATTGTGCATTCTTAAATATTATCTAATATTTTTAGATAACATAAATTATACAACTAAAAAGTCTTTTGAAAATTGTAGTATCTCCTTCATTTTTTATTTACTCTTATTTTCTTATATCTTTATTTAGCCTCTATTATGCATAAGTTTAAATTTTAAATATTAAAAATATCAAAATAGAACTAAACAATTTTTTCACCAAGAATGCTTATAAATAAGTGAATATTGAAAATATAGTTGCCACTCTATGTAAAAGAAATTATGTTTCCATAACATAATTATATTAAGGACTTAAAAAATAATGTTAAAAGAGTCGATGTATAATTTCTAACACATGTTAGCTTAATTTTTTGTTTAATTTTTTTGAACCCTTTTCTCATCTATCTTTTATATGTTAGTTATTGGTAAAAGATACGAATTGCCCTCGAACATTTCTTAAAAAGTCTAAATTAGTCCTCACAGTTATCTATGGTATCACATTAATTTCCAATATTTTTGAAATGATATTGGTAATACTCTAAATCCTAATTGTGTTAAGTTTTTAGTAGTTCTTAATATATGGGTCATAAATTTATCCTATTTAATTTCATAATTAACCAATTTGGACTTCCTAAACATTGATGTGATTTAAAAATATTAGCTAAATGTGTTAGTTTTCACTTTAAAGTTTCACAAAAGGTCTAAATAAGCTCCTACCGTTATCTCTATTACTATGTTTAGGGTGTAATGAGTTATATTTTAGTAATTTTAGGGTGTAAAGTGGTGTAAGAAACTGTGTGCAACTTAAAGAAGAAACGGGAAGACCTATGGTTAAGAGACACAGTTGTGTAGTAAGCTTGGTATTAATCTCAAAGAAATTAGAAGATTTACACCTTATTGATATGTTCATGCCAAAGTTCTTTTTTAACAACTGAAGAAAATAATAAGGCATATGGCTTAGGCTATGGTTATGTCCTAAATCAAGCCCTAGGTGGATTAAAATATATTTAAATGTGAAAGTCCTACTTCGAAGAAAACACACCTCAAAACTCCTTTTTCACTCAAAAATCTAAGGTTGGACATGAAGATGCTTCTTCAATCCTTAATAATTTAATTGAAGTTATTTTTCATTAGAGAATCAAGATTTAAATGTCATCTTAATCTTGATATATGATTACAAATTTTTCAATTAGAAAATAATCATTGCTAACATACTAAAAATCTAATGGGCCACATATCAAGAGCAGTTTAAAAGTGAAAAATCTATTTATGTTAAGTTATACTTAATTATGAAGTTTGAAAAACTTCAAGAATCAAATATGAGATATTTAATTTTATTAAAATTAATTATAATTAGACTTAGACTTTAGGTATAATTAGGAAGCTTAATCTCAATAAGAAAGAAACCCTACTGTCTGTTTTTAAAAAATAGAAAAGGGTAAAAGGGAGTTAGCACTTATGTCTTTTTCCCCAAGCATTGAGTTATTTTCCATTACTATATGGATACTATTAGAGGTTGGACATGTAGATATTTTGTTATTGATAACTAGAAAAGAAATTTTGGAGGAATTTAAATTAGATATGAGTCAATATCTTATTAATGATTTATGTTTTCAAGTTATTCAATTAAAGAGATTTGATTGGAAAATTTGTAAAAATTATTTTTTTCACTATGCCTATGATTTGACAAAAGTTAGTTTGTAACACCCAAATACCCCTTGGGAGGATACATGGATACCACCCAAGACAGAACAAATAAAACCAAACCTCACACTGATATTTATTTTATTTAGTAACTCAAACCCACACATATATATTACATATCGTAAATCTCATAACAAAAATCCAAAGAATATTTACAGTCCAAACAAAGGAAGAAAAATACATTTTCAAACAGTGAGAACAGACTCCTTTGGCCAGTGCAGTAGACTTGTCCCAGTCTTTAAACTCTTCGCTCTGAACCTACAC
>JANKOE010000002.1:57590025-57605827 GCA_026284465.1 Erythroxylum citrifolium | reverse complement strand
AATGCATGCCAAAATACTTATGCACAATTAAGCAAATATTTAATAAGCAAATAACAAACATAATTTGTACTAAATTTCGTTAATATTCGAACCCCTAATTTGGGGCGCTACATAGTTTCCAACAAAAGGGATAATTTTAACTCAAATATTTTTACTAAAATTTAACTTAAACACTAATATTTGGTAACATTCATAAAGAAATGTAACATTGTAAAAATCTTTCTATTTGAACCCTAAATTGACATGTTATCGACTTTTTTAATTAAAAATCTTGACTTATTATTAATATGAAGGGTTCTTCAAGTTTATCTCATTTCTTCCTTTCTCTATTAAGTCAAGCTTTACTCTCATCTTTGATTTATTATTGATAGACCTAATTAGGATTAAGGCTTTCATAACATATACTAAGCTAAAAGGGATTTTCATGTGATTTTTCTTAGAGTTGTTTGACAACTCTAAAGAATACTCTACATCTCATCTTCCACACATGTTGTCCTTAGTCTACCCTTACTTTGAAACCTTGTAATATGGTCTTGTTGACTTGTGCTAGCCCATTAATCCGTGGACATGCAAAATATGTAAATTTTGTTTGAAATTATAGGAATCACAAAGTTACTTTAAGCTTGCGAAAATAAAATTTATACCATTATCTATCAAAATGGTTAAAGGAAAGAAATATATGTACATTATTTGGCTCATAAGACCACTATTTTCCATGTTATAATTGGGAAAGACTCTGCTTATGCCTATTAAGTGAAGTAATCCTCCATCACCATAATGAACATGAACTATTTGATGATTGGTGGAAATGCGCCTATAATATCAATACTTCACTATGTGAATGGTATTGGAGATGAAATAAGTGAGGGGTATGAAAAAGGTAGATGGTGGAAACGTGAATTCCTCTAACATTTATAATATGTTCTAACATATTCTATTATGTTCTTTCTCATAGCTAGCCATAAATAGCTTCATCATAGTATCTTATGATATAAAGTTGTATAACCCTAATGTGATTCATAGAACCCTCATGGCGTTTGATTAGATTTTCACTCATCTGGGGTAGAATAACATGTTCACCAAAGCTAATTAGAAGGAAAGAAGTTGTCACAGTTGTTATGGACCTAGTCCATTGCCTTGAATGGATCTATAAAGCTTCCATTATCCATCAAAATTCACTTTGTTGCAAAGTGTTTACAATGTTTTCCTTGATAACCACCACAACTTTATATGGATTACACTGGCCTGAATCCTCTTCTTCATTGAATATTATTTGTCTCTTTATATGTTTCCATTTAATCTCAATGTCTGTTATGATGTAAACTTGGGTGTATCATATGTACATTAACCTACTACTATAGCTACCTCTTCCAAGAATTATATTTTTAACCTATATGGGTCTATGATCCCTTCTTCCTTGATTTAGTGTTTGTGACCTTTGGATAACTACTAGTTGATCATGCTTACACAACAGAAGCTTTTTTTAATGAACATGCTTATCCTTTCTTATGAATTATTCTAAATGTCTACAAAATAGGAGCTCCCAAATAATACATCTAATGTTTTTTCATTCTTTAGTGTCGTGATCCTAATCTTAATAGAATCTACATAATTTTTTTTATTATCTCACTAGTGGCATTGAGCAAGGGAATTTTGTAGATATTTTTCCTTAATGAACTTAAATACATGGTTAAGAGATGTGTTCAATGCAATTAGCTTAATCTCTACTTTTCCTCAAAGTCTATTCTCTTTCTTGACGTATTTAACAACTGTATTTCTTTTAATGTCTATAATCCTACTTTTCCTATGTTTGTAATGCACATTGCTCTTTGTATTAGCATTGCTTTCTATGCTTTTAAAACTATTTATATGCTCTATAGATAATTTTGATTCCTCTAAATGAATTTATCTTTGTGCCCTTTCTTGTACATCTTAAAAAGTTTGTATGTTTTCCATTTACAAAGACTTCTATAAGAGCTAGTGTATATTTAAACACTTCTCAAATCGTGATAGAAGTATTGAGGTTAGGTATTTGCTTGTTTCTAAGACTCGACCACTTTGTGTAATCTTGAATGGTTTCACTTGATCTTTATATTACTTTAAATTGTGTCTAATCCCGAGTTTTACATTGATTTCTAGCAAAGTGAGTCTTAAATTAATTATTTTTAATTATTTAAAGCTTATTATTAAGCCTATAGAAAGCATATAGCACCAAACTCTATTTATGCATGTTAAAGTAGATGAAAAAGTCGGAAGCAACCCTAGCCTCTATTTGGACACCATGCAAATCCATCATTCCATTGTAAGGCTCCAATGGTGAAAATTTTAATTTTGGAAATGAGGGTTATAGTAATATGTTTATTAAAAAAAGTCATTAAAGTAAACATATATGTTATCTTGGTCTTAATCTTGTGACACATTAGAAAAAGTCAATCTATATTAGTGTGTAGTAGGTGAAGCTTATTCATTGTTTAAATTTATCGGCCTTTCATGACTTATCAGTTTGATATGATAAGCTTCATTTTATGCTGCCTTTGCTTATTATGAATTTTAAAGTGGTTTAGACTTAATCTCATGAGTCTTTATAATTGTGGGTTTGGAATAGAAAGTTACTGATAAAAGATTAATGTATTATGTCTTTATGTCCATATTGAGAGCGTTTTGCTTGTTAGATAGTTTGATGTTATTTTTGGTACTTGTTTTATTTCAAGTGTGTTTTCTCATCTCAATTGCTTTCGTAGAGGTGAAGGAGAAAATTTAGGAGAAAATTGTGGCACAAAATGAAACAATTGAAGTTGTTTCGGAGATATATGCCTATATGAAGACGTATACAACGATGTGAGTAACATACATGACTGTGTAAAGGGATTGTGTAAGAGACTATAAATGTGTAAAGCCTTAAAGGACTTTATTTTTGCCTATGTGGAGATACACGCCCATATAAGTAACATGCACAGTCGTGTCCTATGCCCATGTAAGCTACTGAGAACATGTAAAGTCATGATATTTAAGTTTTTTTTAGATACAAGGTCACTCACATAACCGTGTGACGGACCATGTATAATCCAAAAATCTTAATTTCATAATATAGAAGGAAATTATGAAGAGGAGACAAAGAGGAAACAGTTAGAGTCAGAAGTCACAACCAAATCTAAAGATGGAGACATGATTATAAACCTAAGATAAGAAAAACTTGAAGATTACTTCAAGAAATCTAATAGAAAGCAACCTTTTATCACGGATTTAAGAGGGCTTCATTAGAGAAAAAGGGGATATACATATATATGGATTATTTTCTTTTTGATATTATTTTGAAATTTTGATGTTTGTTTCATTTTATATGTTTAGGAATTAAGTTCGTTTAATGCTTAGGTAAGATGAACCCTAAGTAAGGATGGATAATATGAATTGATTCTTTACTTAAAGCAATTTTATTAATTGATTCATTGAAATTCAATTATGCATTTTTGGTCATGAATTAATGTCTAAGATATTAGTTCAATGTTTGATTTCATATGATTGTGAATGAGAAATCCTCTTATATGAATAGTTCTACCATAATTGGAAAGATTTGCATATAAACTTAGAGATAGGTTAATATAAATCCTCTAGATTAGGATCAAATCCAATAGAGAAATTCACGAATCGAATAATGTGATCTTAAATGTTTCAACTGGAAAGAGGTTTTAGTTAATCAACTGAGGATTAGTTGTTAATATTCTTGAGAAAGATATTAACATAAGATAGTAATTTCCATAATCCAAAGATCAATAATTGAATTACATGATAAAAGGTTAATACTTAAAGATTCTTGGGGGATTCGAGGCTAGGTACTAGCTATTTGATATTGGATTAATCTTTATGTTATATTTGTCTTAATTCATTATTGTGTTGAGTTTTAGTTTAGTTTAGTTTTAAATTAAATCTTCATCTTACTTGGTAGTTAGATAATAGAAAAGAGGTCATTATTGGTATTTGTTGTCCTTGTTAGATCAACTCATATTTTTTAGTGCTAGCTACTATTACATCGTGCACCTTTGGATTTAAAACATATAGCATATCACGCATTAGTTACGGTTAATGAATGTAGTTATTCTTGTAAACTCTTAAGGTGTTATTAGAAGACTTGCATAATCAAAGTTAGAAGGAAGTTGTGAAGGTCGAGGATGGGATTCTGTTAGTTTCATACTATATTATTAAAGGGGATATGGATCTATGATTACTAATTATAAGCTTCTTAAAATCAATTAATCACGACCCCTATAGTAGGCAACAAATGATAGATTATAAATTTAGATGGGCCTGGTGTGAATTAGTTTGTGTAAATTTAGATATCCCTAGTGTGAATCAATTTATTGTCTAAACTCCATGCTTGATTTATAAGCTTATGGTGAGTTATGTCTCTAGTTAAGGCTTTCTCTATCTTCCTTTAGGCCTATAAAGCCAAATGGTAAACTTATGTTTAACGTTCGGTCCCTGATGGTCAAGTTAGTAGAGATAGTAAGAAAAAGTTACTAATTTTTAATGAAAAATTAAAAAGTAATCTTATACTTGGGATGCGTGAAAGTTTATATAGTGGTATATGTTTCATTAATGTGTGGGCTTTCTTTTATTTTAAGCCCGAGACAAATAATTCATTTTTTTCATCTATTACTCGAGCTCTTTTAGGCTCTAAACATGCATTTTAGTTTTTTTTATAAAAAATGAACTTGAAAAATAGATGATTAGAATTCCTTATTGTATATAATAAATCATACTTATTGTCCTTATTAATTATAATACTTTTAAATTATATCATGTCATGCATATCATATTTTAATTTATCATTCTCAATTGTGCGTGTATCTAAGAGTTTTTTAGCCTTTTTATATTTGGAAGAGACTTTCTTCCTTTTCATGCTCATAGTCTCTCGAAATTCACTAACTTATTACATGAAATTTTAACATCCTATCATTATAGAATTATTAGTGTCATCTTCTATAGTTTTAAGTGCTTCTTTTTCTTTAAATTTTTATCCCTTCTTCTTTAAGAACTTGAATATCTTTGTGATGAGCTTTATGTAATTCTCATCACTTTCACTTGTGAAAGTCTCCTCATCGTTAAAGATTTCAAAAGACATACCCTTTATTTTTAGATCCACGTCATCTTCATGTGATTCTTTTATCCACATCTCACAAGTGAGGTATAGTGTGATTAACTCTTTTAATGACAAGGTGCTCAAATTTTTTGTTTCCTATGTGATTGTCTTCTTTATCTTGTAATCCTTTGGCAAATAAATAAGTAATTTTCTCACTAATTCAATTATATTACAAGTATTTTTATGACTTTTTAGAGCATTAATGATATAAATGAAGTGATTATATGTATTAGAAATAAACTTATTTTCTATATATGAAATAGCTTATATTAATGCCCTAATAAACCCATTTTGTTCCCTTTTCCTTAATTAGTGCCCTTATATATGATTTTAAATGTGTCTCATATCTCATAGGTAGTTTTACGTTGGTCCACTCACTTTTTTTTTCATCTTAGTCTCTACCTTATCGACAACCATATTTTTCATTGGGGCATAAATTATTCTCTAGAAGATCAACCCTTTTGATTAAAAGGAAATATTTTGTTATATTTTTTCTAATATATGTAATTGTCACCTTTAAAGAAAAGGGATCTACGTATACATTGTTTACCTTGACTAAAAAGAGACTAAAAAAATTTATGTGATCTTCAACCAAAATTAACTAGAAATCTATTTAAAATGAATGAGACCACTTTGATTCCAATTGTTGGTCTTTGGTGACACATAAAAAGAGAATAAATAATGTATGTATACTTTTTGGCCCATTTAAAGACTATTAAATAAATTGTGTACGAATATGAATATGCTATTGCAATATGCATATATAGATTTATTTAAGAAACCATAAATAAATAAAATTTAGTGGCAAATACAATAATAATAAAGACGGTAGGGAAAGAAATGCAAAATTAATTTATAGTGATTTAGTCAAATAATTGCTGGTCAACGTTTATTCTCTAAGCTTCACTTAAAAATCTCCCTCTCTCTTTGTTCAATGAGTGAAAAAAAAAATACATCTTTCCTATGGATAAGAGGACTCTTACTCTTCTTCCTTTGTTATAGGTGAAGATGAATTCTTTACAAATCTTGTTCAAGTTTAAAAGGAACCCTCGTAGTAATTACCCTAGTTCTTCCTAATTTCTATAATCTACCTTTTTTTTTTACATTAATGAGCTAGGACTCAATATGGTTTATGAAATGTACATATATAATTAAACTGAAGTTTTTAGTCTCCCAAGCTTCTAACAACTCTATAGTATCCTAAAAATTCTTGCTACAACTCAATTTTGGTCTATCTAAAACCCAAAAATACTTTTAGTAGTCATTAAACATTTAAACTAGCCTTTGTAATATTTAATTTCTAGGCTAATCAGCTAGCTTAAACACGTTTGACTAGGGTATTGGCTATTCAAACCACCGGCTTAACGAAAAGTATATGTTCTATAAATTTTGAAAAATACAATCGATTAGTCAAGTAAAAATCTTTGACTAATTGGTTATCTCATCGACTATCCGATATTCTTACTATTGTCAAACCAAATCACTCATTTTGTTTCTAAAAGATTTATACTAATTAAACAAAACCCTTTGGTTACTTGAATCCATACAAAGCCATTAATTTTCAACACTTGAAAATTTTCAAAAGTATCAAAACACCTCATTTTGATTAAAAAATGTTTTTTGATTGAAACTAGTTAAAAAGTTTTTCAAAGTTTGCTGAAAGATCAAAATATTTTGTTTAAAATTCAAAATAAAATTCTCTTGGTTATGAAAGGATTTATGTGTTATACCTACATTTAAATAATCATACAATGGTTAAACACCTAATTCATTAAAATGATTAGGATAAGATTACAATAAGTAGTTACACATAGGTTGACTATAATCTTGCTTGTTCTTGCCATATTTGATAATGTTAGAATTTATAATGGGCCTACGGGTCCACACAAGAAGGAAAGTTAGACCACATACAAGTCCAAGTGAGGTTCCATCCTAAAACCAATTGGTGATAGGTGAATTAGCCCACTAGACCTATATGTTGATCTTCTTTCCTCTCTTTCTCCAATATGGGACAAACTTCCGCTTTTATATTTCAACAGATATGAATTGCCTTAAAACTCTCTTGAATTCCAGAAGTGTTTCATTTTGTCTTTTTTGTTCATTTTTTATTTATTTTGTTCTTCTATGAAACTTGATCTTTCACATTTTGCTAGCATATTTGACATATTATTTTTAAATAATAACAATATATTGGCATTGATCAATGCACCTAATCATTCTTGAGCTTAAAGCCCGATCCCAAGAGCATGTTTTGATTATAATGTGTATAATAATACACAATCCCAAGTTCACCGGAAACACTTATGCCTTTCACTACATAAACTACCAAGATAAAGCCATCTTATTCATAGATGAGAATGGCAGCATCAAGAGTATGGGTTTTCACAGCCTTAACTGTGTCACCTGTTTCCCCCATGACGTACAGGGTTTTGAAACCGACTGAAATAGGTGAAGTTGCATACAAGGCCCCGTTTCCTCGAGGCATTAACGATGAACCAGACAATAAACTAATCAACTCGAGCCTGACCCGGATAGGAAAACTGTTGCAGTTGACCTGGGTCGGCATTAACCTCCCAAGACCGGTGTTGGCTACGGTGGACCATGAACTTGTTGAATTAATAAGATAGGTGAACCCTTTTTTTTTTAACTACCTTTGGTTTGTGGAAGACTATGAAAAAAAAAATCATTTCATACATGCTTTTATACGACACGCGATCGAATGTGCAGTTTAACTTATTCAACTAATTCTTTTTTTTAATTACAAAGGAAATAAGAAGAATATTACTGCAATGTTCTATAATATAACGCGCTTTGCGCATCTCGGTCGATTAGCTCCATAATGACCATCGGAGGCTCCTGTAGGATATGCAGGCTTGGAGCCTTGGACTTAATAAGACTGCTAGAACTGTCGGGCTATCGGTACATTGATTCTCTTCGTGATAGATATTCTGAATTTCAGGGACGTAGCCACTTAGAGTTCAATGGTATACTGGACCCCCCAAAATTTAACAAAATTAAATGTTTTTAATTTTTAATATATATATATATATACACACACATATAAGGACGAAGTTATTTGAAATTCAATGGTAAACTGAACCTCCTCTATTTTAAATTTCTGACTCCGTCACTGCCAAATTTGCACCTCCTATGTTTAGCGTAATAGTCCATATTCAACTAATTCTTATTCACGCTCAAAGCATGCGCTTAGTATGACTGACATTAGGATAAGGACGTAATCAATTGTTATTCACGCTCAAAAGCATGTGCTGAGTATGACTGACATTAGGATAAGGACGTAACCAAATCTTATTCACGCTCAAAGCATGGCGAACACCTTGAATTCACTATATAAAATGGACAAAACAACCATCCCAAAGCAAACATCCGCCGCAGCCTCTCCTTAAAATGGCAACACTAAAATCATGGATTTTGACAGCCTTAACTGTGTCACTAATCATAGGAGTATGTTATGGTCGCAGAGTCCCTCCTGCTCCCACACCCTCATTTTCTCATACCGGTATTTATCAAGAGCTTCATAACAACCTGATCGGCTTGGCTCGTGAACCTGACCCAGGGAGGACAGCAGATGTTGATGCCCATATTCCAGAGCTTCATAACAACCTGAACGGCTTGGCTCGTGAACCTGACCCAGGGAGGACAGCAGATGTTGATGTCCATATTCCAGAGCTTCATAACAACCTGAACGGCTTGGCTCGTGAACCTGACCCAGGGAGGGCAGCAGACGCTGATGTCCATAGTCCTCTGCCTCCTCATTGGAAATCCACCGTTGGTTGGTTACGACCACCTGGCAGCCATTGAACTTAAAGGAGCAAAGGCATAAACCACAGTATGATTGAGCTAAACTTGGTTTTCTATATTAAACTCTTCTCTGATTGTCAATAGCATGGCAGATTACTTAAGAGAAATCTATGAATAGTACTTTGCTCAATCATACTGTTTCAATAAATCAAGATTCCGTTTCTACATATTTGCCCATTTGCACACTCATTGAGTTCACAGCATCAAACACATAACTTCGGATAAGTACTTGTTAAAGGAGCTTGTAAATATGAATGCTAATGCATATGTATAGTCCCATCTCACCATGCAATAAACGTGGAATTTAGGCTACGCACCCATATAAAGCTTACTTCCATAAGCAATGAATATATTATACTCCGTATAGAGTATACTATTTCATAGCATGCATAGAAGCTGCAAGTACAATGGCTTCGTAGATTCATTTTCTTGTATGAAACTTGATCAAATGTAAGAACCATAAAAGGATTGACATACCACTCAGTTATGCAAAACCATAACCCCAGGCAATCTGTTTGGAAAAAGAATTCAAATAACTAATTGTGCAACCCAACACATTAATCATGCAATCCACCAAGGCCAAGGCACCAGCCATGAAAAATGACATACTATTTTATATAAGCAACTGTACAGCCAAAATTCAACGGGCTTTCTGGTTCATACTTGGCAACACGGGGATGCTTTCCTAATATCTCCAGTGCACGCTGCTTCACAGCTCCACTGCCCATCCCATGTATAACAAAGATGACAGAACGTGACTCACTCGCGGATAAGGCCATATTGAGTTGGATAGCAGCCTCTTCCACCCGCATTCCGCGAAGATCCACAGTGTTCTTTGATGTCTTCACCCTCGGACCATAAGAAATCTCCTCATCTGTTTTCATCACCAAAGGCTGCTTTTCCTAAAACACATAGAAAGATGATCAAGAGGCAAATATGAGAGGTCATTTGGATAATCTTGTTAAACTTTCCCAACTTTTGCTGTTAGTTTTCGGGTAGGCTATCTGGATGCCTTTTGTAACTAAGCCCCTGGGATAAACCCTGTTATCACAGTTTGTTTGTCTTATTCAGGACTCTTTTCTGTAACTTTTCCTAAATATCAATTCATTTATCTTCTAAAAAAGAATTTGATTCTAAGAAAAGCTAGAAATTGTTTAAGAAGCTAAATCTGGTTAAACGTGCAGTTAAAAAATCATGACTTCACTATTTAATCCAAATCAAAAATTTGGATGCAGAAAGTCCAGAGCTCCATAAGAGAGACAAAAGGAGGAACATCTTCCATCAAGCAGATTAAACAAGTATTGCTACATACTCATATAAAATAGCGGGTTAAATAAACTTCATTAGATACTTATAAAAACATATGAAAATGGAATGAGAAGCCCAAAAATATTATATGTTTATATAATTTACGTAGTATGATATTCTACACACCTGTCTCTTTAAACCCGCAGCTAAATCAGTAGCATCTCTCCTTTTGTTAATTGGAATTGTTCGGATGTCGTGCTTTTTCACACGAACTCTCACTTTACCAGATTGGATTAAGACTGTCTCATCACCTGCCTGTGCATCAACTACAGTTGCTAACTTCCCTCCCAGTCCCTTCACTTGGACTTGTTCCCCAAGCTGTGGGGTATAGGGAGTAGTATCAACTTTTCTGACAGTTAGATTATCCCTAGGACGGTTTGCTTCGACTATGGAAGCAATTTCAGCTTCGGATGCCCTAATAAGAGAACTGAATTGATCTCGACTCACTGTTTTGAGTCTGTTTTCAAATTCCTGAACCACATCATGTATCTGAGATTTTGCTGCTTTTAGCTCTTCTTTAACCTGCTGTTCATCCTTTTCCATTAGTGCTGTCACACGTTGATCAAGATCTTCTGCCTCATATTTAATCTTGATCATGTTAAGAAAAAATGAGAAACAAGGTAGAAAAGGAGATAACATAAACAACTGGTAGCATACCATAAATATTAATCCAGAATAGTGTATAATATATTTTATTATTTTCAATCTCACTGTTCAGAAAATTATATACTCCAATTTTCTGGTTCCTATCCATCCTGTTTTAGGCATCATGAATATATATATTTTTGAGAATATCATCATGAATAATTCACATTGGAAAACCTAGGTAACAAGACAGGCAAGAGCAGAATCACTTATTATCTCAGGCTTTCGTGGTTAAAATTGGCAAAAAAGTACTTGATTTATAGGAAGTTGGTTATCGTTCAAGAATTTGTCAATGCTAACACAAGAGAATCAAGTCTCCATAGGGCTACAAATTGTGCAACAGCAAAGCGCCTATCACCAGTGCTCATGACTTATCAGTGATATTGTGAACCAAAATATGAACTTATAGCAGTATTATAAAGAAAGATAACAAATTAAAAGCTGTAAAGATTGGTCGGAAGTTATAAATTCTACCTCATTGTAAAGCTTCATAATTTCTGCTTGAAGGAATGCAGCTTCCTGGGCCTGAGCTTCTAATTTGTTTCTTTCCTCCAGTAATGATTGATAGATCAAACTATTTCGCTCCTGTTGCTTTTCAGGAGTTAACTTCTCAACCCAGTTTTGTGCACGTTCAAGAATACTGGCATCAAAACCCATTAGTTTAGCAATGCTCAATGCATTTGAATCACCAGTACTACCCCAGAGGATTTGATAAGTAGGTTGTAAAGTTTCAAGAGAAAATTCCATAGCTGCATTTTCAAATTGAGCATCCTGATCTTTTAGGAGACTTAAATCAGCATAATGAGTAGTCACAATGCCTAAGTTTATGTGGTCTTTTAGATACTGCAAGATGCTGGTTGAAAGTGCCACCCCTTCTGAAGGATCAGTTCCACTACAGATTTCATCAATAAGAACAAGCGATTCTTTTGAGGCCACGTCCAAGATCTTACTAATCCGCGTTATATGTCCACTGAAAGTTGAGAGACTTTGTTCTAGAGACTTCAATAAAAGAATATTGGAGTCAGAATGGAACGGGCCAACAAACAGAACAGAGCAGTAATTTCCCATGAACAAGTAACTTGTACCTGGTGGTCCCCAATGTCTGCCAGAACAAGATCAAACCAAGGAAGCCTCGGGACATTCTTTGCAGGTAAAAACAAGCCTGCCTTTGACATAATAGAAGCCATGCCAAGAGTTTTCATTGAAGCAGTTTTACCTCCAGCATTAGGTCCTGAGATGATAACCACTCTGATTCCAGATCCCACTTTAATGTTTATAGGCACAGGAAAATCAGTCAAGTTGTCTGACAAATGTCTAGTAACCATTACACCATTTACCCTATTTGGCTCAGTTAACTCCACAGAGTTGGATCCAAGGACATTAGTCAAACTTTTGTTAGATGATCCAAGAAGCAATGGGTGTCGTATACCTTCAATATCTACTGTTAATGGACCTTCTGCTCCGGCACAGGATAACACTCCGTGGCCTTGAAAAGTTAGAATAGGACGGACCCCAGCAACCGAGCGAGCATAAGCAGCTCTAGCAAAAGCAAGATCAATTTGTTGAAATCCATCTAACAAATGCTTGATTTCTGTCCCCGATTCTGCAATTTCAGAGGTCAGTAGGCTTAATATGACTATTTCCTCAGATTTCTCAGAATTGGAAAGCATGACTTCCAAATTGTTCAATTCCACTGCCTCACTGGGCTCCATAAAATACGTTGCACCAGAGCTACTAACATTTAGAACCACACCGTCTGGAACTAAATATTTGTGTGAAGCTCTAACTCCCACACAAAACCTAGAACGCCGCTTGGTTACCAGTGGTTTATCTACACCCCCCGCCTGAAAAATCCGAGTTGATATTTCCTTCAACAAAAGATCTAGATTTTCCAAGTTTTCTTTCCTTTCAGACCTAATGATCTCCAAGTCTTCACTGGCTTTATCAAGAATTATTGAAAAATTGCAGTCTATGCAAAATGCTATTTTTTGCTCCAGTTCTGTCTGGAAATTGCAACTTTGAAGTATTTCAAGCAGAGGGAAAGACCTATTCATATATAAGATTAGATTCCACATAATCATCATTGAAAAGGTATGGAATGTAACACTGACATCTTTCAGTAGAATTTCTTGAGAAAAGTAAAAAAGGAAACCGTTGGAAATACCTTCAAAATTCAAACTAAAAAAGAAACTAGAATGCACCAGCTCAATTCAGAGATATTACGTATATATACTACCAAGCATACTAGACCCTTTGTCGGCAGCCAAGCTCTGAGCATTAAAAACATACGAAATGTTCAATAAACAGAGAAAGAGATTGCGTGCTGTACTTCTCTTCTTTCAACTTCTCCAAACTGGCACTTGCAGCACTCAGAGTCCGCCTCACGACACATAGCTCACCAACAGTAAGCAAAGTCCCAGAAGTCGCAGAATTGACAATGGCCCTTATGTCCTCGATCTCAGAAAGATTCAAAGGCCCAGATTCCATAACGTTCAATGCTGCCTCGGTCTGGTCGAGGAGTTTCAGGCTATCCTCCAAGCTCTGGCCAATCGGGATGTTTGCGTTCTGGGTAGCCGAATGGCCCATTGAAGTTGAGGTGAAGGGAGAAAGACGGAGACAGAGTGAGGGCCATTCGAGAGTCTGGAGGGTCTGGGCTTGAAGGGAGTGCGTGAGAGCGAGTTTGTGGGTGTCTGAGAGGGAGCAGAGAGGCTTGAGAGTTTTGAAGGGTTTAAGGAGCAAAGAAGGGGAAGTATTGATGGGAAGAAAGTGAAAGTAGAGTTGCATCTTAATTGAAGAACATTTCTACTCGGTGACTCATCCAAGTTAGGAATGGTTTTTTGTGAGGACCGAGGAGGACGTTGCTTCGGGGCCTTTGGTTTGTGGGTCGTCTAATATCATTCCATGTTTATCCATTGTTTTATTTTGACTAAAGATGGAGACTTTCACTTTCTCCAAACGGTTTGGTTATGATATGATCCAAAATCGAATGACGGCCACTGAAGTGTTTGTCAGTGCAAATCTTCACAAAGAAAAAAGAGAGAGGAACCCATGCCAGATTATAACAACCATTGCCTGCATGGGTTGTAACAATAAAACTGTGGTATGGTTTGTAGACGCATTGCTCTCTGATGGGTGAAATAGGAAGGCAAGCAGTTGGCCAAATAGGTTTCAGGGCTCACTTCTGCAGACAAACTCTGAATATGATGAAAATAAGGAGCAACCTTCTTTTTTTTTTGGAAGCTGAAACTATATTACTAATAAAACAGCAAGTAAAAAATCGAATCAACTGGACCAACCTAGCCCTGAGTCGACAGACTAACCCAATACACCCGACCTAGATCCAGAAGATTGACGAAGAAAACCTGTCTGAATTACAACAGTAGAAGGACACTCAGAATAAGCAATAGTAGTCACAAATTAGGGAAAAACCGTTCCCCAAGACACAAAATCAGACTGGAACAACGCCTCCCTAGCTAGGGCATGGGCTGCCTTGTTCGCTGATCGTTTACATGATAGACATCAATGTCCCGAAGCTCATGTAGAAGAGCTTTACAATCCGAAACAATCATCCCAACATAAGACAAATCAGAAACACCATCCTTCAAAACATTCACAAGTAGAAGACAATTTGATTCACTAACATACATTGTATATGATTGAGTTTTAACCAACTTAGAACCGCTTTCATACCAATTGCTTCTGCGAGAGTAGGATCACGAGGACCGTCAAAAATCTTAGCAAAGATATGAATAATGTTACGTTGGTCATCCCGAATCAGGCTGCCACAAGAGATACGGCGTGTAGAAACATCTAGCGCTGCATCAAAGTTACATTTATATTGGCCAACCATAGGTGGGGACCAGCTAGTGGGATGATCAGCCCTTGCGCCATCTTACGCTAGGCCACGTATGATGTTGTGAGCTTCTTCCCACTCCCGGCACGTAGTATGGATAACCCACAACACCGCAGGAGCAGGGGATAAGCGTTGTCCCCAGACGATAGCATTCCTGCGATTCCACAAACATCACAAGCAGAAAATGACAATCTGTTGTTGATCCATTCTTAGTGGAAGAATTATGCCAGTGATCCAACGCATGAGAGTTACCCCATGGCCTGGTCTTACTAGAGCCAAATGGTCTCAACAGTATCGAACCTCGGTGCACCACAAAAGAGCATGGTCAATGGATTCAGGGGTTTCTTGGCAAAGGAGACATAAGGCATCATCTACAATCTTCTTCCTGTATAAATTAAGTTTGGTGGGGAGGATATTGGAAAGAGCACACCATAAGAAAAGCTTCACTTTGGGAGGCACCTGTAGTTGCCAAAGTAATCGCCAAAGGAGGCATCCACCTTCATCTGTGACCGAAGCACAATCCTGGAACATCTTGTACGCTGATTTTACAGAGTAGATGTAGGAGAATGGACTATGGAGGGATCACAACGGTTAACCAATTGCACGCTACAATAAAGCTTGGTACTACTTTTTTTTTGGGTAGCTTTTAATTTTAATTTTCAGTTTTTTGTTTTTATTTTTTAAATAAAAACAAAAATTACTTAGTTGTTAATATTAATGTAGTTATATTTTTATCGCTGATAATAATTACATATTAGATAAAACTTAAAGATAAATTATTTTTAATTAAATAAATTTATTTCATCTCTTATATAATATTTATTTTAATATTATGTTATTTTAATAAAATAAATAAATAATATTTATTTGAAATATATTTTAATTATTAAATCAATTTTATTTGAATATTTATATATTTTAAATTTAATTATATTAATTATTAATTATTAAAATTTAATTTTACATAAAATTAAATTATTGATAATTACTTTTAATTTATTAAATATATAATGTTGAATTAAATTATTCATAATTTA
>JANKOE010000002.1:57525859-57563990 GCA_026284465.1 Erythroxylum citrifolium | reverse complement strand
CAATTTTCAACTATCACAAACATACATCAACAAGTTTCATTTCCAACAAGTTCTAATTTCCCACAATCACAAGACATCCATTTACAATTTCCAATTTTATCAATTTCTAACAAGTTCCAACTTCCAACTATCACAAACATACATCAACAAGTTTCATTTCCAACAAGTTCCAATTTCCCACAATCACAAGACATACATCAACAATTTCCATTTTTATCAATTTCTAACAATTTCCAATTTTCAACTATCACAAACATACATCAACAAGTTTCATTTCCAACAAGTTCTAATTTCCCACAATCACAAGACATCCATTTACAATTTCCAATTTTATCAATTTCTAACAAGTTTCAATTTTCAACTATCACAAACATACATCAACAAGTTTCATTTCCAACAAGTTCTAATTTCCCACAATCACAAGACATCCATTTACAATTTCCAATTTTATCAATTTCTAACAAGTTTCAATTTTCAACTATCACAAACATACATCAACAAGTTTCATTTCCAACAAGTTCTAATTTCCCACAATCACAAGACATCCATTTACAATTTCCAATTTTATCAATTTCTAACAAGTTCCAATTTTTCACAATCACAAAACATACATCAACAAATTCCATTTCTAACAAGTTCCAATTTTCCACAATTACAAGACATACATTTACAATTTCCAATTTTTATCAATTTCTAACAATTTCCAATTTCCAACTATCACAAAACATACATTAACAACTTCCAATTTAATCATCAACAATTTCATTTTATTATAAAACCAATATTTAATTTAATAAAAATCATGTGAGAGTACAAAAGTTATATGTATGTTATTTATAGTATCATAATTTTCAAATTAAGAGTTACAAAAATTTAATTTAATTCTAAGGATCTTAACTCCTAACAATAGCCCTTTTTATTAAAGCCAGTCAAAGTACCGAACCAATGCAAGTTCAATTTCTACATTTGTTGATTTAAAAAGAATTTTTCATTATATTCTAATTTTATGCCTTAAATTACAATTTTTTCTGGTCAACCTTCAAAGTAAACATGTTTCATTATGTTATAAATTTATGCCCTTAATTCATAATTTGCAAGGTCATGGTTCATATAATCAAACCAAATTGCAAACTAAACATCCATGAACCAAACAACACAAATGACATTTATTTCAGATTTTGCAATTTCAGATCACATTTCCAATTCCAGCTCCAAAGTCTCCAACCAAATAATTTCATACACAGTGCATCATCCAACCAACACCATGCATCATCCATGATCCAACCAAAATTCCAAGTCTCCACCGATCCAACAAAATTCCAAAACCCATCAGAAATTCACAATCCAACTATCCAACTATCCATTCCAAACACAACAATAAATTTAATTAAACATGAAATTTTCAAAATTAGAAACAAAATTCATAAACCAACTTCGGTCTGGGCGGGTCTTCGGGTTTTGTCACGGGTCAGAGCGTCGACCCATCTTCGGTGGCTTCAGTTGTATCTCCGGTGGCTTCCCTGTAGTGTCGCGGTGTTACAGTGCGACGGCAAGGAGTAGAGAAGGTGGTGGCATCGGTGACGGGGTGGAGGAATGACGAATCGAAGGGAGAACGACCAAGGGAGGCGAGCGTCGAGGAGGACGTGAGCGTCGAGGAGGAGGCGACCGACGGCGACGGTGAGAAGAGCAGAGGCGGGTGTAGGCGGCAAGGGGCAGGTGGCTCGGCACAGATGATAAAAGAAGGAGAGAAGATGGCGTGGGGAGAGAAGAGAGACCAAAAGAGTCAGGTTGGGGGGAGGCCGGTTAGGTTTAAAATTTTTCAAAATTGTAATTAGGTCCCTAGGATTTTTTAATTTTACGGTACCGGACGATACTGTTGGTACCGGCCAGTGCAGACTGAAAATCACTGGTACCGACCGGTATTTTTGGCCAGTACCGATGGTTGCTCGTTCCGTTCCGGTTTTCGGCCGAAACGAAACGGAACGAAATTCATATCATTGGTCCATACACCAAATCATTGTCACCAACTCGATGAGCTCACTAGCTTACAAACATAGTAGTTCCCCATCTGTCATCATAAATACACTAGCTCCCGACGTAGATTCATCATCACAAAGAAGCTCATAGCTACTTCTAGTCTCAGATCCATTGCAATAATAACTCCCAGAATTAGTCACTAAGTGGTCGAATTCTTGCCCCTCATATTTGGCTATCCGTCACCACTAGCCAATCTACTCACTAGTCCTCTCATCAGCTCTAAGTTTGAGACATGAACTCTCTACTTACTGCTTAACCTGCTATATATATTTGGCAACAAAAGATTTTCCATTTAATTTTCTAATACTTGATGTAGTATAACTTGTCTTCATCATAACATTGAATGATTAGGTGGTTACTTAATTAGGTTTATTACAAAATTGGATTGGATTTTGCAATCCTGAATAATTAATTAGGTGGTTCTCAATTAGGTTTATGATGCTCTTACCTTTTGTTTGAAAAAGTAAATTTGGAAGGTTTTAGTTCTCTATATACAATATTTACATTTTCATCAAATATTTCAATTATTATACTTAATTGTCCAAATCTTCAAAAATAATAATAGGCAAGTATAAAATTTTGGTGATTTTGAGTTTTTATATAACAAGTAAGTAACAAGTTTAATATATATAACATGGTTCTAAAATAAGATAATGTTGCTTCATCTATTAGGTAAAATCAGCTCAATACATGTTAATAAATATATCCACAGGAAGATTTAGATTTATTAGTTGTGGTCAATAACTTTTGACCATGTTGCTTTTATATGCAATAATTTTTACTCTTAACATATTGATATATGTCTTTATTTATTTTTATAGATAAATAGAGGGAAGTTCTAATATTCCTGATAATTTAGTCTTTTTAGGTTTAAAAAGATTCAATGATCTAGTTTAGGTTCATACTAGATTGATTCATGGTATGATGAACCATACTATTTGTTTGCATTGCAACAATTATGTGAAAGATGAGGAAATCACTAGATTAAGGAACCATTTAGCTAGGATCAAAGATAATGTGGAGTCTTATAAGAAAGTTAGTCATGATGTGAAATAAAAAATGAAAACTTTGTTTAAAGGGTATCAATATGAAAAGATAGAAGGCAAAGACTGAATTACGAAATTGGTAGTAGAAGTTCTTTTTCAAGTGGTCAAGATGGTACCGGAGATTTTGAAGGTGATATTTTTACCCAACAAGAAAGGATTATTACTCCTAATGTGAGGATGAAAAGAAGATAAGTGTCTAATTTTTTTGCACTGTAAACAACTCCTAGAGCTCAACTTTCAATTATTAGTGTCTTATAATCTAAAGAAGTAGCTCATAATTTGGACACAACAATGACTAGATGGTAGTATAATGCATGTGTATCATTTAATGTTGTTTAGTCTTATTATTAACAACATATGTTGGGTGTTATTGCCTCATGTAATCCAGGATATAAAGCTCATTCAATTGATGACTATAGATGTAATCTTCAGAGAAACTTTGTTTATGTAATACAAATTTATTTGGATAAAAGAAGAATGACTTGGGCAATTTATGGATGTTCA
Organism: Erythroxylum citrifolium; assembly: GCA_026284465.1. Lineage (NCBI taxonomy): Eukaryota > Viridiplantae > Streptophyta > Magnoliopsida > Malpighiales > Erythroxylaceae > Erythroxylum > Erythroxylum citrifolium. Next base: position 57,560,403 of record JANKOE010000002.1, on the reverse strand, counting down.
ATTATGTGTGATGATTAGATAAATAAAAGACATGAGTCTATTATCAATTTTTTAGTTTATTTTGCTAAGGGGATGGTGTTTTAAAATTCATTGATGTATCTGGACTTGATAGAAACGTTGATAATCTATTTTAGACATTTAATGAAGTTGTGAATAAACTTAGGCCTGAAAATATTGTACAATTCATCACTGATAATATTTCTATTTATAAAGCAACTAAAAAATGGTTGCAAAGGAGTTGTAATTCTTTTTATTAGACTTTTTGTGATGAACATTTTATTGACATCATGTTGAAAAATATAGATCATAGATATTTTTCTATTATTGATAAGAAAGTGTAGAAAGTAGGAAAAGTGACCAAATTCATCTATAATCAGGCATAAATCCTGAATTTGATGAGAAATAGTTTCACTAATGGTAAGAATTTATGTCGTCTTGCTATTACAAGACTTGTTATGAAATTCTTATCACTTTAGTATTTTGTTCTAATGAAATAAAAGTTTAGACAAATGTTTATAAGTGATAAATGAGTTGCATCTCAGTATGTTAAGTCTAATACTAGAATAGAGGTTTTTATAATTAAACTTGAAGATAATGTATTTTGGTTCTAATATCAATTTGTCATCCAAGTTTATAAGCCTTTGATGAGAGTACTTCATCTAGCTAATAGTAATGAGAAGGTAACAATAAATTATTTTTTGATGCCATAAAGAGGTCGAATGAAACAATCAAGGATAATATGAAAAATATGTCTTCTTTGTATACACCTTATCTTACAGCCTTAATGAGAGATTAGACAATTTTACTTTCTATTGTTTGTAGCCAGAGTATTTTTAAATCCTATTGTCTATTTTAGACTAAGTTTTACAAATAAAGGTGAAGTTAATAGGAGAATGCTATTAACTATTACAACAATTGTTGCATATAAGATGACGCAAGATGTCCTTAGCTCATAAATGGAGGTATACAATGATGCGTTTGGTAATTTTGAAATGCCCATTGTAATTCATCAAATAGACAAACTTAATCTAAGTATATATTTCTTCACTTTTGTTACGTGTTTGAAATTAATCACCATTTTTGTAACATTGATAAGGAAACGTATGATCATCTACTTTTCAATTGTCCATACTCTGCAAAAGCATGGAAAGTAGTCAAATAGAAATGCATAATGGAAGTATCACCATATACATGGAAAGAAACCATCAAATGGAGCTCAGAAATTAAACATGCATCAGGAGAAAAAAGATGGCAATTCCATATAGCATTTATATACCTGGTTTGATCTCAGTGGAAAGAGAGGAATAATAAAGTGTTTAAGGAGAGGTCCACAAACTCATCTATCTTTAATTGATGAAACCAGGTTGTTCTTAACAATCTACAAGGAAAAAAAAAAGAAAATGAGTAGCGAATTAAGGAATAGATGGAGAATCAAAGGAAGGGATGGCCAAATAAAAGTAAAGTATGCAGGAGAAGTGAGGAATACCCAGTATAAACTTACTTGGTTTGTTAACATGATGGACATCAAACTAGAAATGTAAGATGTAAAACACAATTAGGAGAGGAAAGTAAATAGAGGAGAAAAGTGTCATGCTCAAGAGGCAGATGTATGTTTAGTGATACATGTTAAAGGTTTAAGATTAAGGAAGGACATCTAATTTTGGGTAAAATGGTAGTGTTTCATGGGGAATATTGATTCTGATGTACTAGCCCTCTCTATATTTTATAAAAGAGGCTGGAAAATTTTCATTTCTTTTTGTATTAATTTCTTATAGATGGCAATGCAAGTTTTCATTAAAAAAAAGTGTTCTTTTATTGTATGACGATTACTTGGTGAGACCAATTCGAAAGTGTTATTTAATAATCGTAAAGGTTTGCAATTCAAACGAGCCAATATGTGATTGCAACTAGGTATGAAAAGAATTTAAGCATATTTAAATTAATTCATTTTATTAAAAAATAGATTGGAACATAAAAAGTTGAACGATTTGGTCTTTGTTTAATACAACTTAAAGCTTTGTAGAAAGTATGCTATTACTATTATTAAGTTAAATACAATTTTTGTAATTTATTAATAATTTAATTTTTTTTATTTACTAAGACTTTTAATGAAACAAGAATTTATGTAAATTCAATTTGCCTTAACCATATAGATCTTTAACCGAATTACGTTTTTTAAAAACCAAGTTTGATAAATAAGAACGACTTAAAAATATAATATTTTATGTGAAAATATTATTGTATAATTTAATGCAATAAATTTGAATAATAAAGATAACGATTTTCACAGTGAACTCTTATCGTAACTTGTAATGCTTATAGAATCATGAACTATATTGGCTTCAAACGGTATTCATAACATTTGTAAAAACCTGCAACGACTTGGCAGACATCTGAAATTTCAGTTTTTCCCATAAGATTCTGCCAGCACACATGCGTTGCTTAGATGTGAAACCACGCATTTCTCATTCTAAAGTTAAATGATTAGTTTAGTTCCATTATTTAATAGCTACCACTTCCAGTTTCTGAGACAGAAATCAAATCTACAGCTTAAAGGGTGCTGTTGCTGCAAGCTTTGATTGATCCCATTTTCCAGGAGGAAAGGGGCATAAAAACAGAGATAAAAAGGCTTTTAAGAAGCAAGTCTCAACCTATACAAAACATGTACAAATCTGCTAGATACAACTTACGAACACCGTTGCTAGCGTCTATGGCTTCACCAACCAACCCACAGTAACTCAAGTTGGAATCTTCTTACTAGAGGCGGGAGGACCAAAAATTCTAATCACTCAGCCTCAATCTTGAGCAAACAAGGGGACTATTCATCCAAAGTAATGGCAATTTGCTTATTTTAGATGGCAATCATAAGTGTCAAAAAGGGTGTCCGGAACAATTAGAGGTAACTTGTCAATATACATGTAAAGCCTTCTGAGATTCTCCCTTGTCACCGTTTCCATATCAACTATTTCTCTGTTGTCCACGAATATCCAAAGATCAGCCGAGTTTACCCTCTTAAGACTGTCACGACAGAACGGGCAGGACTGAGACCTTGATCGCCTGCCATACATTGCAAACCATTATGATTTTGCTGGTTGGGTTCAAACAGACAAACATAATGACAGACTGACCACTCGTAGAAATAGCTATGCAATTTCATGCAAACAAAACTAGAGAAGAATGAAAAGTTCAGATGTCAAATACATATCCAATATCCACGATTTATGAAATTTATATTCAATTTGACCAATGAAAGCAGACTGGGGAACCAAATATTTGAAAAAATGAAAATACAAGTCATCAACTTCCCAGCCCTCAGCCCCTGCAACCAAAAGATGAAAGGTCGCATATTTGGTGATGCTTAACATTCAAACACTACACTGTCCATTCCACAAACCATGACAAGCAAGTCCAATACTAAATATAATTAGAAATGCCAACATGGCATATACAAAGATTAACCATCAAGTATGATTTCATGTTGCTTCCCATAACGCCTCCCTTCTTCTCCACTTCCCTCTCATGTCAAAGCCATCACAAAATGTATACTTTATGATCCATACATTACATAAGCCCGCAAAATAGTCATAATTCAACCACAGAATCAGTTCTTAAAAATGGATGTCCACTCACCTAAATCCATGTGCATCTCTTACATTTTAAGCAAATTTCAGTTGAATGTCATGTAAGATAATGCTTGGAAAGGATGTTCTATGAGATCAATAAAGCTCAAATAGCTACTTTTTTTCATAACTTCAAAACAAAACACCACTCAAAATCAACCCATTAATAAAGTCCAAGTAATAACATTCATTACCAATTTGAGTCATCTAAAGAAAGCTTGACAATGTCATAAAATGTTTAATCATTGCAATTATATGCAGGGGAGTACCTCTTTGGTCAAGATTCAAAAAGATGCAAGATCACCAAAGCACAAAATGTCAACGTACCCAGTGCACAAAACTCCCCACTTTGTGGGGGTCTAGGGAGACTCATAATGTACGCAACCTTCCCTTTGTATTTTTACAAAGAGGCTGTTTCCGTAACATAAGCCTGTGACCTTATAAAGGAGTAACATTACCAACTGCTCCAAGGCTCACCCTCATCACCAAAGCACAAATGCAGATAATAAATTACCTTTGAATAGCCAATCAAACATAATGAACTTCAACTTCAGAGTGACAGACTTAAGAATGGCAAAAAAATTGGACATTGGTTGAAGAGAGAGGGAGAGAGAGAGAGAGAATCTGATAGTACCATTCCCGGTAACATTTCAAGCACATCATATGGCTGCAATTGGGCATGACAATCTTACTATTTGTCTCCATGCATATCCCACATTCTTCTTCTCTTTCAATATCTGCATCTGTGTACTGTTTATGGTCTTCATCATCTCTCTTTGGGTATCTCTCTGTACATATTACCTTCTGTTTCTTTTCTTCCGAATCAGTAACCCCTCTTTGAAGTTGCAATATCGAGGGATAAATTACCGCTGCCCACAGAGGGAATTTTGTTTTAATAGGGCAATGCTGAGAGACCAATAACCACAAAATTTACTTTAGCCAACAGAACCTACCATAGAACTCCCTAATACTAGCTTTTCTTTCATGGGTAGACATGGTAGTTGTGCCATCTACATAAACCTGCAATTTAAGGTATCAGCCTTAGCATGATTATATGAATGAAACAGTAAACATAATAAAGAAGCAATAATCAAAAGATATTATACCGACCTTATAAATTAAGATTCTTAACAGTCCAAGAGCACCTGCAAGATGGCAGTCTGTCCACTGAACAAGAAAAAGAAATAGGTGTGCTGCTGGACTGTATGACATTCTCATCTGTAGACAGGCGCCATCATACTCTCTCTGAAAATCTGAAGCCCTGCACGTCAAATTCGCAGCAAACAATATAAGCCATTTAGAGCATAATTTTCGCCAATTCATTATGCATAAGGCAATAAAATTTAAGATAACAATAAACAAATTCATATAGAACCTATAAACCAACTAATTCACAAAGAAGCTATAAATCATCTAATAGTTGTATGTGCCTTTTAACTTTGAAGAGCAATGTGAAATGTCTAGAATTCCCCTCGCCCAATTTCTCTGAAATCCTCCAAATGCAATTTTCAATCATCCACATACAACTTTTCTGTCACTAGTACAATATCATGACAACAAAGTTGCACGTAAATGGTCGGAAGTTGCATCTTATGACTGAAAAGTTGGAGCTAGGTAAGGAAGCTTAAGACATTTCACTGCCCTTTTGTAACTTAAAGTTCTCATAACACATCTTCTTTGTGAATTAATTTATTGTTAATGGACCATAATTTACACGTCTCTTTGGCAGACGTGTAAATCAACAACACTTGATAAGACAATGTGCAAACACAAATCATGATTATACATATGGCAAAAGAGGAAAATGAGAAGTCTACAAGACTCAAGCTTAGATAAGCTTCTGACTTTGAGTCAGGACAAGCAATCAAGAGATTTAATGGGTTTGATTTTGCCAAAAAAACAAAATAAAAATTCCTAACAAAATAGTCCACCTAAGGTTCTTGTCTGCATAGATGAATCTACAGTCTTAATTCCTAATCACATCACACACATAATTTAGACAACACATAAACACAAGAATACACAAACATGGCAGAATGAGGCTGGTAAATGATCGATAATCCCACCGAGTTCCGATTATGACAAGCATTAGCTGGAGCCCTAGACAAGCGAAGTCACTTAATGAATGAAGGAAGCAAGGTGACCCACACAAATCGGTGATAAGTGAAGAAAAATTTCAACTTAAACCCTGAAATCATTGGATTATACGTTAACTAAAAATCTCAAACATAAGTAATCCAGAAGTGAAAAGGGAAGCATTTGTTTCCTTCCTCAATGTAGCATTCTAAAACTTGCGCTTTGTCCAAAACTTATAGCATAAACATAGATTTTATCAATAAAAAGTCAATAGGACAAGCTAAAAGCAGAGATGTAGGAAGACAAGGAGGGAACAGAGAACTCATTAGAGAACAACTTCGATAGAAGAATGAAAAAATTGGATTTTGTTAGAGATCATCGTTAAATGGAATAGCTTTATAGGGTCATTGACAGAAATGCATAGAGATTGCATCAGAAAACGAAAAGAGAACGATTTGAAAAGAAACCATTGACCACACCCCCAACCAAAAAAAAAAAAAGGCTTTACCAATCTAATAAGCAGAGTAGCAAAAGGAAAATGAAAAAGATAGACGACAATACTATAGCATTAACCTTCAACTACCACCTCCACCATCATCAACAACAATAATAATATCAACTGGTACAACTAGATAAACCCCACATTAAAAGAAAAAGGAAAACCCATCGGAAAAGGACCCATTTTCACAAAAATCAAAACCCACAAAGAAGAACCAAACTCAAAAGACCAAGCAGAAAAGATACAAACTTTAGACACTTACAGGGTATTAGCATGCTGGATATCAGCTTCAAGAACTTTAAGAGAGTCCTTGAAAGACTTCCTCATAGACACTACGTACATCTCCTCCCGACACCCACCAATCCAAGCAATCAATTTCTGTCACCACTCACCACCCCAACCTAAGACAAACCCCTAAACCTGCCCAGTCCTCGCTCTCCCTTTTTAGGTGGGGTTCTGGCTGCTTACTTCTTTCTTAGTAGTTTTCTCTCTAAGTTGTAGGCTTTTCTATGCTGCTCCTGAGAAAAGCAGACACCTGTAGAAAACCAAGAGAGAGCCGGTGTCCACGTGGAGCAGCGTTGAAGTTTCTCAAGACGTTAATAATTAAATAGTAAAAGTATAATTATTACAAGGGTAGAAAGGTCATATAGGGGCTGTTTTGTTTCATGGGCTTATCCACCTTTTATTATCTCCCTTGTCCTGTCTGCCACTTCGGCCTTCGCTTTCGGCTTTAGCTTTGCCTCCACGCACTCACGATTGTTACCCATCGCCTTCACCTCTTAATCTATTCCCCCTTGTGGTTTCGTTTTATTTCCACTTTGCCCTCGGAATGCCTGTGTTTTTTTTTTTTAATATAGAAAGTCCTCAAAAAAGTTGACTTAAAAAAAACTTGTAAAATTCATCAATACAAAAGAAAAGTACAAATAAAGAATAAGATAGAGATGAGCCAATTATCCTCACAACATCTTCTATAAACATATAAAAATAAAATTATTCATAAATTGTTTATCTAGACATGTTTTCTTTAAAAAGACATTATAATTTGATTTCATGATGTTAAACACTTCAAGGATAAAAAACATCAATCTTTTTTGTAATTTCTCTAATGCTCACAAATTTTATACTACAATAACAATAGTATAAATATTGTTGATATGCTGAGTTTAGAAAAATTCAGTAGTACACAGTCTTATTTCTAGCTAGTAGAGACAGGGGCGGATCCACTATGGAGGCAAGTGGGGGCACTTGCCCCACTGCCCCCAAAAAATTTCTCCAATGACCTCAAAAAATTTCACGTAAAAATTTATTATTTTAAGTTTTGCCCCTCATAAAAAATGCTTCAATTAAAATTTTGTTCCCATTAAAAATAAAATTTTGCCCCCACTTAAAAAAAATTCTGGATCCGCCCCTGAATAGAGAGACTGTTTCTAAATAATTTATGTGTGTGTGTGAGAGAGAGAGATTTTATATGTTATAAAAATCTTAAATAAGTTATCGTCTTCAACTAAAATTCTCTTATGTTCTGATTTTGTCTATTAAAAATAGTGACAAATCACAAATGTATTGAACTTTTTTTTCACATGAAAAGTTACAGGGATAAATGGAAATTAAGAAAATACATGAGTGATATAATTTAGACTAATTGATTTATTAATTTATCATATATATATATAATTAATTATATTTAAAATACAATAATATCACTTTATTTATTAAAAATAAAAACTATTTATTAACCATTAATAAAATTTTGTTGGTTAATAAAATATTAAATTAAGTCGATCTTTGATTTTTGTTTATTATGAAGTATTACTAATAAATAAGATTATTATTATTTATTTCTATAATAATTACTAATTGATTTGAATGAATTTTTCTATGAACAAATATAATCATAAAATTTCGTGTTATTTCATTGATTTATCATATTTATTTCTCAATATTTATATAAAAAAAGTACAAAAATATTTAATAAGTAATGTTAATTTAATTTATTAATAATTACTTAATTAAACTAATATGATAATAGATTAAGTCTTTTATTATGCAATAATATTAATAAAAAAGCTGAACTAATTTTTATATTTTATTTTTTAATCTATAAAAACTGACTCATTACTTTTTTTATTAATTAATACAACAATAACAATAACAACAACAAGAAGAGTAATAACAACACCTAATAGAAATCTCGCTAATATGAGGGGTTTGGAGAGGTTCAGTAATACACAACTTTACCCTTAATTAGTAAAGAAGTTGTTTTCAAACGTCTCACATGAGGACAAAAAAATGAAAAAATAAAGAACAAACATTAATATTAAAATTAAATAATAATAATAATAATAATAATAATAATAATAATAATAATAATAATAATAATAATAATAATATTGATATTGATATTGATATTGATATTAATAATAAGAATAATGATGATGATAATGATGATGATGATGATAATGATGATAATGATGATCATAATAATAATAATAATAACAATAGCAATCAAAGCTAGCTAGGTATAAAAAAGTTTTAGGCTAAATTCGTAAGAGGTAAATGCAACCAATTTACAAGTTTAGGCTAATTATAAGAGGAAAAAGTTAAAAGACTTATGAGAACTATAATGATTTCTGTACGAGAGATCTTTTATTTGAATTTTAATACCCCAAAGTTTTCTATTGTAGGTCTTGTTTTGGTAAGTTCCAACATTTTTATATTATTCTTGATCACTTCCTCCCAATTCTTTTTAGGCCCCTATTTTTTCCTCTTACAGTCTCTAAGTACCATCTTTTCACATTTTCTCACTAGAGCGTCTAAGTGTCTCCTCCTAACATGTCCAAACCACCTAAGCCTTGTCTCTCTTAATTTGTCAATAATATTAGTCACCTTTGATTTTTCCCTTACTATTACATTTCTAACCTTATCTCTTTTAGTAAGATTGCACATCCAATGAAATATCCTCATCTTCGTCATCTTTAGCTTATGACAATGCACTTGTTTGATGGGCCAACACTCTGGCCCATAAAGCATGGCTAGCCTAATCACTAAACGATAGAATTTACCTTTAAGCTTGAGTGGTATCTTCTTGTCACATAAAACTCTTGATGCACCTCTCTATTTAAGCCATTATGATTTGATCCGGTGAACTATGTTTTCATCAATCTCTTTGCTGCTCTAAATGATAGATCCTAGATATTTAAAACACTCCTTTTGCGAAATAACTTCTGAACCAATCTTTACCTCCATATTAGTAACCACCCTATGTCCCGAAAAGTTACACTCCACATACTCAGTCTTATTCCTATTCAGTTTAAAGCCCTTTAACTCTAACATATCCCTTCAAAGTTTAAGCTTTGCGATGACCCCTCTTTTGTCTCATCTAGTAAAACAATATTACCAGCAAACAACATACACCAAGGCACATTCTTTTGGGTATTTTTGGTGAGCTCATCAATCATTACTGTAAACAAAAGGGACTCAAAGAGGAGCCTTGGTGTAGCCAAATATCTATAGAAAAATGCTTTATATCTCCTCCTATCGTCTTTTTTTTTAAGATTTTACACCTTTGTACACATCTTTAATAATTTGTATATACGACATAGGAACCCCTTGCCTTTTAAACACCTCCATATGATTTCTTTTGGTACATATCATACGCCTTCTTTAAATCAATAAAAACTATGTGTAGGTTACGTTGTCTTTCCTTATAGTATTCCATTAACCTTCTAAGGAGATGCAAAGTTTCTATCGAGGCCCTTCCTAGTATGAAGCCAAATTGATTTTCCAAGATAGAGGCATCCTTTCTCACTCTCTTTTTAATCTCCTTCTCCCATAACTTCATAGTGTGGCTCAGTAACTTGTATAGTTGTTATAATTTTGGATGTCTCCTTTGTTCTTGTATAAAGGAATTACCATACTAAATCTCAACTCGTCCAGCATTTTGGCAGACTTAAAGAACAAATTAAAAAGCTTAGCTATCTAAGTAATATCCTCTTTGGCTAGGCTCATCCACACCTCTATGGGTGTCTCATGAGGCCCTACTGCCCTACTACTCTTCATCTCCATCAACGCTTTCTTAATTTCATCCAATGTAATTTGTTCGTAGCAAGTAAAATTATGAAACCTCTCGAACGAGCTAAGATCACCTAAAAAGATGTTATTCTCTACACCTTTATTAAAAAAGCTATAAAATTACCTCTTCCATCTTCTCTTAATTTCATTTTCAGTTACAAACACCTGGCTTACTTCATCTTTCATATCAAAAACTTGATCAAAATCTCTTTCTTTCATTCCCTAGCTTTTGCTAACTTGAAAATATCTTTTTCTCCATCTTTAGTATCTAATTATTGATATATTTTTTTGTACGCTCTACTTTTAATCTTTGAGATTATCATCCTACCTCTTTCTTTGCCATTTTATACCTTTCTTTGTTACCAGCTCTCTTTACCTCTGTGGTGCTATCCACTAGAGCTTCGTAAGCAACCTTTTTGAACTTAACTCTTTCTTGAACATCTTTATTTCACCATCAAGACTCCCTCTTACTACCTCTTGTCCCTTTAGAAACACCTAAGGCTTCTAAAGTTGTATTCCATATAAGAGTTGTGAGTCTCTCCCATATCTGGATAGCGTCTCATACCAAATTGCATTCTTCTCCATAAAGTACTCTATCCATAAATTGTTTCACAATATCACCTTTCAAATTCCACCATCTTCTTCTTAAGACTTCTCTTTTTCCTCCAAATTGTAATAAAAAGATCCAAGACTAGCAATCTATGTTGAGTTGACACAAAAGCACTAGGTATCACCTTATAATCCTTGCAGCTAGATTAATCACTCCGTCTTATGAGGAAGTTGTCAATTTAAGTTTTCGTGGTTCTATTATTAAAAGTCACCAGGTGCTCCCCATTTTTCTTAGAAAAAGAGTTGGCTATCCCTAACTCAAACGATACCATGAAATCTAACAAAGTGGTCCCGCTAACATTCCTTTCACTGTACCCGAAATCCCCATAAGTTCTTGAGTAACCATTCGAGGTTACTCCTATATGACCATTAAAGTCTCTTCCTAGAATAATTCCCTCGTTTGGGGGTATTTACTGAATCACCTTATCTAGCTTTTCCCATAAATGGCATTGAAATTGTTTTCCCAACCCTACTTAAGGTGCATAAACACACATCACATTTACAACAACACCCTTTACCATAATCTTTATGGATATAATCTTATCATTATTCCTTTTTACTCCCACAATATGTTATATGAGTTCTTTGACAACCAAGATACCTACCCTATTCCGCTATCTCGAGCCCCCTTAATACCAAAGTTTAAACTCATTAATCTCTTCTGCTTTAGCCCCCGTCATCCTTATCTCCTGACGCACGTTTTATCAATATTATACTTGTCTAAAAGTCTTCACTAATTCTAAAGATTTCCTTGTAAGGGACATGATGTTCCAAAACCCTATTTGCAATCTGTCAATGTCTTTTCTTCTTTTAAACCCGAAACTCACTGAAGGACTAACCATTATACTCTAATTAGACCTCAAAGCCACCACTCATATCCTAAAGCCCAATACAAATTAAAGAATGGCACATGCCCCTGACAACTCTAATAATAATCAAGGGTGAGAAGTAAGATTGATACTATATCACAAGAGGACGTTGCAATAAACGGATGTGAGAACCACTTGAACCCCAAATTGCAGGACAATCTAAATTAAATGATCCAAAATCAAACAACTAGATAACTATAGAATGCTAAAGCACGATATTAAAATGTTAAAAATAATAAGTTAACCATAAGTACCTCTAGTAGAGAAGGAAAATATTTGAGATACTAATTAGTCAAAGAAGGGCACCAAATAGATAAATAAATAAATGAAATAAAAATAAATGAAACCTAAAAATCTCAAATTGAAGGTGCTTGCATAAATTTAGAGGATTGTAAAAAGGAAAATGGCAATAACATAAACCAAAAACTTAACAACTACACAAGTGATAAATTAATAATTAGTGGCAAACCAAAAGATGAACTCCAAAACACCAGAAAGCTGAGGGAGCAACTATATGAGCAATAGTAGAGTTATGGTGAGAAGCTACAAAAAAAAAATCCTAAACTTGCGAAACCCAAAATTAGGTAAAGGATAAAGATATAGTAAATAAATTAAAGAGATAGAGAGGAAAATAATTGTAACTCAAATGTTTCTTTCTTTCTCCTGTCAACAAAGCAAAAAGAATGAATCTTCACTACTTTGAGGCTTTGACAATGCAACAGATCATAGAAAGATATGATTGTTATTTTTTTTACTTTTTTCTCAAAATAGTAAAATATTTACAAAAGAGCACGATGATGTTGAGAGGCAGAGTAGTTGGTGAAGGTAGAAAAATATTATAATAAGTCTTCAAAAATCCAATAAATGATGAAACTTTGAACTTCTGATCTTGACAAAGAAGAAAGCTTTAAACTTTGATCTTTACAAAGGTAGAGTTTTTGGCAAAAATCACCATAAAGACACCAACTTTAAGGGGTGAACAAATCGAGAAGAGAAATAAAGAATCAAGAACAGACCAAATAAAAAGTACTCAATTCTAATAAAATGGAGAAGCTTGAAACTCTAAACTTCCAACAAAGAAAAAATCAGGTGGAACAAAATCATAAAAGAAGAAAACATAAATTTCCAGCTTCTCTCCCACACTAAAACAAACAGCTGGATGCTCAATAACGTCCTTCTAGAAGTTGAATTAGATGATTTAAAAGCCTAACGATAACTATTAATTAATAATTATTGATTAATTTTTTTTATTGGTTATTATACTTAATGTGAATGTTGATTAATATTTTTTGTCAAATTTTTATTTAGAAATATTGTTGTTGTTGATTAAATTTTTATATTTTTCAAATTTCTTGAAAAGTTAAAGGTAAATTCATTATAAAGTTGGAGAGTTCGTTATTACACGCAAGATCCTCATAACCATTATATGGTACCTCTAATCATAAACACGAATAATAGACCATTATATGGAAAACTTGAAATATTTTAATTGTAAATGCCTTTTCCACTTGCTGTCTTGTCTAGGACAAGTGTTATCTTTTTGCTACTCTTTAGTTCTCCATTAATTTCAACCAGAAAGCCTTAAGAATTCTTTGCATGCGCTTTCTAAAAACATTTTAGATAAATGGAATTTTGCAAGTGCACAACATGGTTGAGGTTACCTATCCACACTAGTTCTTCTTTTTACTTCCTTTTTAGTTCAATCAGTTCCAATTCAGGTGTTACTCTTATAAGTGCCAGCCTAAACTTGCATCTTTGAGGAATATATATGCATGTATGTTCCTTTCCATAAAAAGTAGTCTTACTTGAAGATATTAGCTTGTAATAATGTAGTTATTTATTTGGTTTGATGTCAATCTGGGACCATTTGAAATAATTATCAAAGCGACCATCAAGATAGAATATTTTAAGTGCATAAATTTTGGAGTTTATGAGCTATAATTTGTAGTCTCGTAATGTTCTATAGCTCCTAGAGTATTTTTCAACTAACTTTAGTAGAGTTTTGAAGTGTTCTTTTGTTTACCAAATGGCATACATTATGTTTCTTGTTTCTATTTTACAAATGATTTATCTCCCTTTTGATTAGTGCAATAATAGAAGAGCTAAGTTTTCACTCCTGTAAGTTAGTCCTCAATGTCTCTATATTACATAGCCATTGAATCTTCTTCTAGAGTAGTATAGGGAATCTATATTGGAAAAATAGACGCTCTTTAGATTCAGGAACCTCATTGGATAGAACACAATTAATAGAAGATATCGACAAACTTACTTATCCTATCTATTATGCTTAGTGCGTCTCTGAATGCTAACCATAAAGTGTAGGAAGCTCTTGGGTTAGCAAATTTGTTCCAAACTAGGGGGAATGCCATTTAACTCAGACCTTATGTTTTCTTAGGAATTCTTTACAAGATGGATTGGTGAAAGAACCAGAGGGATGGCCATGCTAAAGTAGAATGTCATTATGGTTAGGTTGAAGTTGAGATCCAAAATATGTTGGATGTTGCTACTCATTGGACTTTGCTCTAATTGGCCTTTAAAAGTGGTTAGGCCTCACAATACTACATCATCATCAATTATAGTATTTCTAGGAAAGTTGAATTTATTAACATACCAAAGGGGACCCTATTATGACCATTTATTGTGCCAAAAGTAGGCAGATTTTCCATCACTTTCTTGAATGAAAGTTGGCTTCTCATCTTTTCCCTTAATTTGAACACATTTAATAAATTCCATAAGTTTTATAATGAGGCTATGTATACCAAAAACTAGTGTTATTTAAGTGATATTCATGTAGCCACTTAATCCACACAAACTTTTTATCCCTAAAAATCCTCCACATTTGCTTAATAAGTAAGGTCCTATTTGTGTATCAGTATCAAATATAATTAATACTAAGAACTCCCTCTTACATTGGAGCACATAAATATAACCATTTTACCTTAATAGGTACGTTTCTGGAGCCATTACCATAACATAAGAACTTCATCATGATTTTATCCAATGCCTTAATGATACATTTACGAAGGAATAGGTGAGCTGACTAATAAATATGGAGGCTATTGATCACTGAGTTAATAAGTTAGATTCTACCTGCAAAAGATAGTGAATGATTGCAGGGACTGGAGATTCTTCTTTGGACCTTTTCAATTAGAGGTTGAAAATCAACATATGACAGTCTTTTTAAAGTAATAGGAATATCTAAGTATGTGATTAGGGGGATTAGTGATTTTCAAACTAGTGATTATTGAGAGGTAGTTTGCTACTTATCATGCCCCTATAGATAGGATGAGTAAGCTTTTCTACTTATGAATGGATAGCTCTAAGATGTTCTTGAAAGTATCTAAAGCTATCATCAAAGCCTCAATAGAACTTGGTCTAACTTTAGAAAAGAGCATAAGATCGTTAATAGAAGCAAAGTTAACAATCTCCTTCCTTTTACATTTGGAGTGGAATTTAAGTGTCTTCCCTGATAATTGACATATTTTATCAACCTAATAAGAATTTCCATCCTCAATGTGAACAAATAAGGAAAAAGAGAATCTCCCTACCTCACTCCTTAAGTATTTTTAATTACTTTAATTGGTTCACCATTCATAAGAATATAATATAAAATAGTTGATATGCATTCTTAAGTCCAAATGAAAAAGGTGTTGGGGAGACCAAAACCTTTAAAATAGTTCAATATAAAGCTCCATTCAATAATGTTAAAGGCATTATAAGATCTATTTTCAGAGCACAACATATGAATGTGTTGGTTAGAGTTAAAAGAGTTTATTATCTTGAATTTATTGGAATCAAAAGCTATCAAAATCCTTCCATAAAAGTGATCTTAGTGGTTGGTGATGATTGTCCAACCCTTCTTCAAAAATAACATCCTCTTTCACTTATTCTCAACCATATTTGTCTCTAACAACCCTACTATGTTCTACTTAATTATGTTAAGGTAATTGAGAAGAGCTTTTTGTTTTGAGGGGCTATTGAGCCCCTAATATTCCAAGTAATCAAAGACATTATTTAAAAGGGGCTGAAACCTTCTTTTTTCTTACTGAATTTTTCTCAAAAACCCTATTGAAATCAGTTTTCTCTTTTTAATTGTCACATGAGCTTCCTTGGTATAAACAAATTGCTAACTTTTTTGAGTTGATGGTTGTTCCTTCCTTGGTGTATTACAGTATCATCTATATTGTGGTGCTAAAGCCTTAAGTCTTCATTTATAACCTCCTTAGCCAAGATTGCGGTCATTTTAATTCTATAAGGGGTTGTTTTAAGTTGATAGGCAGGTTAAAATAAGCACTATAATATGAATTAGCACCATTAACCCCTCCAACACCCAAAGTAGAACCTTGCACTTGTAGCTTTTCTTTTTGGACGTTTTTAGGGATAACATCTTTCCTTGTTTCCATTTAAATAAGCTTCTTATAATAGCCTGTCAAAAATATGCGACCTATTGGCTTCCAATGTTCTTTATTCATAGAGGTTTTGTTCTCCATACATAAGTGACATAAACTTAGTCTTCAAATATATTATCTACCTCATCAAGCCTCAAAATGGGGATTACTTTAGGTAGCTTCTAATCAATGATGATGAGGACACATAACCTTGCATAGTCTATTATGGACATCTTCACAGTATCCTGATCTTAACAAAAAAAGTGAAAAGCTAGAGGCATATCTTAGCCCTTTTGTAGTCCAATATTCTAAGGGAATATTATATATATCGATCCAATTAGGGATTTATTTTTATTTCAAGTTCTCCATTTGATTTCTTGGTCTCCATTTAAAAAGAGGGGACTTGGATAGTAATGTAAAGGCCCAACATCAATAAGCTTATGAGCTTAGGAGAGAGAGTCAAAATCTGAATAGGAACAAGTTGCTTTCCATGACTAAAACCTTGTTTAATCCAAAGGCTTAATTCTAGTCTAAATTATTGTTTCTAGTCATCTATATTGTTCATAAAAAATAATTTTATTTTTAATATTATTTATATTAATATTGCAAATTTTAAAATGTTCCAATTTTTATTTGTTTTTGTTTGAATATAACCATAAATTGCAGGTGTAATCCAAGAAATTAAACTCAAGTTTCTTTTAGGTCCTAATTCCAATATGATCTCCACACTTCATTAGATCATTCTACTCCTCAAAAAATACTTACAGTTAAAAAGAGAAACCTTATACTAGAATATAATAAACTCGCTTGCCAAATTGTTAAATCAACCAAAACCTGTAATAATTCCTAAAAAAAGAAATATTACTTAAAACATTGCTTCTTTCTATCATGTATTGTACTTTGCAAAAGAAAAATTAATCATTTGATAAATTATTGCTTTTATAACAAAATTTTATGACTTTTTGAAATGTAATTACTAGAAGTGCAATGTAACATATAAGACTAAAAAAATTGTGGTAGTAAAAAATAAGGTCACATATATGAAATTTGATGATATGTTTATTAGTGGCGGATTATGAGAAAAAAAAATTTCACTGGTGTTATACTTGGTACAATCCAAGATTATCATTCTTTTTAGTTTGTACTATTAAAAAATTATTTTGATGGACTACAAGAAGATTAAAAAAGTAAGAAAATATATAATAAATAATGTATAACAAAATACGGAAAAAATATAATTTAGCCTTGAGGGAACTGCATATAAAAAGGTTTAAAAAAATGAATCGATGTGATTCAGATCATAATATATATAGGATTTCTAAGTTATCTATGGAAGGTAGATTTAACATAATCAACGAATTACAAATAAATTTAAAAACAACTTAATTATATGAATTATATAAACTATCATGATTGATTTGACATTTAAAATTATAATAAATTTTAGTTTACAAGATAATCTAAATAAAAATTGAAAGAAAATGGCTAAAATAAGAAATGTGCTAGGATGATCAAATTCTTATTTTCCATTTTATAATATATTATTAGTATCAACAAAAAATTTGTGTATTGAAGAAAATAGTACTACAAGTTAAAGGCATCAAAAATTTAATTTTAAACATGAATAATATCTTTTTCAAATAGTTCACTTTGTTATTGTGATCTATTTCATTGTTATATGTTTTCTTCTCTTTTTTTCCTTTATATTTTTTATTTCATTGTTATATATTTGCTTCTCTTTTTTCTTTTATGATTTCTCTTCTAAATAATTATATATGATTGACTTAATTTTATTCAAGATCATAAGAAAATGTTATAAAAATAAAGAAAAAATAAAATCTTTTAAAAATAACGATTACTATTGTTATTATGCCTTGGTACTCAGCAAAGGGATGATTGTTCATTGTGAAAATCTTGGAAAGTCAACTTAAGGGGTTATGATAATAGAATCTAACATAGTTATTATTATAAATCTTGGTGGTCGTCATTTGAACTTACAAAGCATATGAAATGGGTTGTAGCCCTCAAGGGTGTGGCTAGATGGTTGAGAGCGGGGCTTGGTTTTAGTTTGGTCCCAGGTTCGATTCTTTGCTAGCCCCTCTTGTAAGAGCCTAGGACAGCCGGAGTTTTACCTATGGGTGGAGAACTAGTGAGGCCCTCTATGATAGGGTGTAGCCGCTTGGCCATCTGCTAGGGTGTAGCTACTTGGCTCTCTAAGAAGTGAGCCCGCTTGGTCCACCTGTAAAATTTTCTCAAATCTAAAAAAAAAAGGGTTGTAAATATGGAGGCTGCTACAACTTGTTACTATAAACATGATAAATGTCGTCTCAACAACCGACACACAACTAACTTTAAGTTTTTATACATTTGGGTTTAACAGAAATAAAATGGAAGACCTTCTTTGAAAAAGGTACAATAATTGGTGGAAACCTTAATGCTCAATGTATTTATTTATCAACGACCTCACAAAACAACCAAGCAAAGGATTATGGGTTGTAGCTATCTCCAGCTCTTGACGGTGGCGACGTCTTCTCTCAGTTTTTTCCTTTTTTTTTTATTACACTAGGTATCCCGACTTAGTCGGACTAATCCTAGGAGAGCTTGTATACTTTCCAACTCTCACACTGCCGCTGGAAGCGAGGTGTCCGTAATTGATCCGATCAAGGAGCTGTGCTTAGGGGGCTAGAGGATCATCAATAGGAACATGCCTATTTCTCCTCCTTTGGCATGACTCGAACTCAAGACCTCCTATAGAGGAGAGTCTTAAGTGAAGAATCTGGACCAATTGATCCACCCCTCGTTGTATAGCAAATTGCCATCACATAAAAAAACTTAACTAGAGGGTTCTTTGTTTAATTTTTTTCTAAAGTTAGATGTCATTTTTCTCTTAAATTAGATTTTTAAAATATCAGAATCCATCTAAACGACCACTAAAACTAGTGTTAAGATTTTCGTACTGTAATGACTGAAAAACGATACAAAACTAAGCTTTTTGATACCAAACTCAAAACCTTTTAATCTTAGAAAAAATGTATATATACATACATACATATATATATATATATAGTTTCGTACTTTACTGACTGAAAAATGGTACGAAACTAAGCTTTTTGATACCAAACTCAAAACCTTTTAATCTTAGAAAAAAATGTTTATAACTATTTTATTGATATGTCAAATTTGTTATATATATGCTTTTTGATACCAAACTCAAAACCTTATATATATATATATTCAATAACTTGAATATGTCTTCATAATTCATTTTACTATAATTATCAAACAAATGATTGAGAAAAGTAAATTAACATAAAATATGAAATAATGATATTTGGATTATATAACCTTAAGGTCTCAAATTAAAAAAGACTTACTAGTGGTGAATATAATTGCTAAAAAATTACGGAGACTACTTTTAGAAATGATTAATTCTTAATTTATTTAGCACCTAATCTTATTAATTCAAAATTGTTATCTCTTTATTATATAATATAAAAATAATTATTCACAATTAATAATTTTTATTTTCATTTAAGTGTTAGTCATAAAATTTTTAATATATTATAATTTTTTTGAGAAATGTATGAATAATTAAGTTAAGCCCTGAAAGACAATCCAAAAGCGAGTACTAACATATGACAACTTGTAAACTACAAGGAAAACAACTAACTACAAGCCGCAAAAATTAATCAACATAACGATTACAAATGAAAGTTATACTCCCCAATGTGATTTGAGAAAGTGAAGGTCCAGTCCCTTGTGTATGTGTAAGCCAATATATGTCCCTATCCTCGACATTAGAAGGATACCAAACTGCCAATTAGGAACATTTGTATCACGAAAAATTTGAGCATTTCTTTCATCCCACGCAACAGTAACAAGAAATGATAAGGACATCATCTTGCAGTTCACAACTCCTTGATCTGGTTTATGTTCTTTAGGATTTCAGAGATTAAACATCTACATAACCAAGCTTTCTAAGTGTTGAACATATAGCTATACTTAAAAAAATAAATGATCAGAATTTTCCTCTTCCCCCTTACGAAGAATGCACCAATAGCAAGTTATGTGAATTTTGTAATTCTATCAAGAATTGGTAGTCTATTTAACATAGCCACCCACACAGTTATGAAGGCCCGAGAATGATGATTATTAAACCAAACCAAATCTGTCCAAAGAAGTGTTGGTAAGTCACCTACAATCATCTTTCTGCAAGATGAATTGGTGAATCTTCCATCAACATTTTTTCAAGAGCTTGAGCTACTGAACTCTGTAAGTCCAAGAAAGATTTAAGAGGTTCTGCTACTTGTAGCTTAATTAGCTAATTGTCAAACCAAAAGAAGGTGTTCTTCCCATTTCTAATTACATGAATAAAGTGATGTCTCATTCTTTTCCTTATCCTCATAATAGACTTAAATGTAGTAAAAGCAAGAGAATCTGATTTAAAGTCCCACAGGCACCTATTTTATATAAAATACGTGTGGATCCACCTGCACCAGAGAGTCTGCTTATGTGTGAGTAACCTCTATAGTGTATTCATAAGTAGAAAGTTATTGACTGATTGGAGAGAAATAATTCCAAACCCTCCTTGCTTTCTAGGAATACAAACATATTTCCACTTCATCTTCCCTTTGGTACCTGACACAAGAATCTGTTAAGGATCCAATCACTAGTTTTTATGAAATTAACAGGAAAAGCAATATGAGCTGCCTAACACACACTGATGGAATTCAAAATGGATAAGATGAGTTATGCTTTACTAGCCACAGAAAGTTATCTAGAGCTTTAAGAAGCAATTTTGACATTGATTCTATTAATAAAGCAAGCAAAATCCTTAACACCCATCCTAGCATTTGTCATAGGTATGCCAAGATACATAAAAGGAAGCTGCTGTTTAGAAAATCCCAAAATGGTGGATAAGGTTGCTTCTAGATTGGAAGCCTTATGAGATAAGAATAAACCACTATTTGAGCAATTAATAACTAGACTCAACATCCTGCTGAACTTTTCAAGGCCTTTCATAAGCACTGATACAAAGCTAGGATCAGCTTTAGAAAGCAATACAAGTTTATCAACAAAGCACAAGTGAGTTAATCCCGATCTCTTACATTTGGAATGAAACTTATTGCAAGAATCAAAGAATAAAGTACGATTTGCAATAAAATTTATGACATTTGGATAGAGAGAAACGTAAGGATTTTTCTGAAAGGAATATGTACAAGAACAAAGACTTCTGAACAATATCAAATCATCGGAGACTAATTAATGTCTCATAAACTGTATTTATCATGTAGTTAATCTCTTATATGTAAGTGGAGATTTCCCGTAAAGACTAACTTATTTATAATCACTAAGCTAGGGACTGGGAGACCCTTGGAATATCTGCAAATTTTCATAGTTTTGATTTTAGGAACCAATTTGATGCCTGAGATCTGATGCTCGTCCCAATTCTCTGTCAAAAAATAGTGTTAATGTAGAAGTAAAGTTTAGTTAAAAACTCTCCTTGCTTACTAGTGGACTTAAAACATTAACACAGTGCAAATCGGAATTTACAATCTTCAAGGTGACAGGCAATCAATTATACTCTTCTCATCTCATAAAACTTATTATTTAAGAAGCATATCTATATCTTATTGTTTTGTTGTAGTTCCAATTGTTAAGTCAAGCTAACTCAAAAGCTTTGCTTCTTTTTGTACATAATTCTTCCTTGATTAATTAAATTCATTTTTAATTTTTTAAAAAATGAAAATTATATATCAACAATTTATTATTAATAAAGAAATAAAACAATTATTATATATTAGGGTTCAACTACTAGACCTATAATCCAAAATTCCTATAAAGGATAGTTGGGTTAATACATATGAATATGTTTACTTTGATTTTTTTAATTTCGATGTTTTTTTTCATAAATTCCTTATTTTATATATATATATATATATATATATATATGTATCTTATTAAACGAATGATATTTTCATGTTTTAAATTATTGGATAATTATGTAAAATTGGTATTAATAAACAATTATACTCTTTATAATTTTTTCTACTTTCTTTGTCTTAGTTTTTTTATGATATTTAAGATTGTGCTCTTTATAATTTTATGAATGACTTACATTATTTCTATTTTTTGATTATTCTACACTTGAATTTATCTCATATGAATTCATTTTAAATTGTCAATTTACAAATATTATTGCTAAATTTTCTTGTAAAATCAAAGCACTTCAATTGGAAAATGCTATGAAATATAAAGAAACCACTCTCATCCAATTCTTATTCAAAATCAGAATAGTAGTTCAAAAATCTTGTCTTAAAATATCACCATGAAGTGGACATACAAAAAGAGAACAAAGACATCTTAAATATGGTTAGAACTTATTTTTGTCTCCTCATCTTGACTTGAAGCTTTTTTGGCTGAAGTTATTCTTAATGGTTTCTACACAACTAATTTCACTCCTTCTTTAGTTATTAGTAATGTTTCTCTAAAATATCATATGTTTAAATATTCGACAATGCCTACTTCATTCTTCTTCAACCTCATAAATATAATAAATTAAAGCTAAGAATGCAAATTTGTTGCTTTCTAAGATATAATATTTAATATAATGGTTATTTTGTTGGGTTTCTCTTTCTAAATCTTTTTAGAATTTTCTTCACGATAATTTTTTAGAATATAAAATGTTCTCAACAATTTTTTTCTTCTAAATTGACAAACCTACTATATCTCTTCTTTATAATCTCAGCATTCCTCTTTTACCTAATAAAATTATGTAGGTAATGACTTTTTTTGTTGTGGACAACCTTAGACCTCTCTTGAATAATCTTCTTTATTGAAACTCTAATTCTAATTTTGTATGCTTCATTTACTTCACTTTCTCATAAATTTCACCAATTTACCAACATAAGTCAATCCTTATTCTACCACTGCACTTTATCGACTTCTTAAATAGCACAAGATTAGTTATAATCATTTATGATAGAAAGAAATGCGAGACGAGCTTCAAGAACTTATTGATCAATATACGTGGGATTTGGTTGACTTAAAAATTGATAATTGGTTGTAAATAATTTTATAAATTCAAGAGTCGTATAGATGGTTCTATTGAACGATAGAAAGCCTAACTCATCCTAAAGGCTTTACTTATGAATATGTCATCAAAATATGATTTTTTTTCTTTTGCGTCAATAGCTTATCTTACTTTTTCTAAAGTCTTATTAGCCCACTTTCCTAAAGTCTCTCATCTATGAATGCCCTACCTTACCACTTGACTAGTAAGCAAAAAGCTCTTTACTAATAACAAAGAAAAGGGAAAGACTTTTTCTAATACTAGTCAAGCTTTCGAGCAGCTCTTTCCATTTTTGCCTAATCTCCCAACATGATGCTTGCTTATAGAAAGAAGAGAGGTCGATCAAACAATGCACAACAGGCATTGTTACTAAAAAGCAATACAAGTTGTTTCAACTGAATGTTAAGAATGCATTTCTTAATAGTGATTCATCGACAGAGGTATAAGTGCAACTTTCTCATGAGAATACTTATCCACCTAAAGGTTTTTTTTACTATGAAGGCTCTGTATAACCTTAATTAAGCATCATAATTTTGATTTTCCAAGTTCAATAACAATGTCTCTCAACTTGATTTGAAATATAGTCCTTATGATCATGCAATATTTATTTGTAAGACTACCAGAGGATATATTCTACTTCGTTTTTATATTAATGAAATGATAATTATAAGTGATGATTTTAAAGATATCATTGATCTTAAAACCCTTCTTCAATTGAAATTTGATACGAAGGATTTAAGGCTCCTTAATTTCTTCTCTAGCCTTAAAGTCTAATTTGACTAGCTTAGATATTACTTGACTCAGGTAAATTAAGCTACAAGCTATTTTTCATGCAGTTCTCATAAATTCTAAAAATATACACACTTTTATAGAGTCTAATGCCCATTATTATATTAGTGATAATACTTTTCTTAGTGTGCAGGAAATGAATGTGACTAGGAAGTCAGACTCGTGACCAACATTGTCACACTAGTGACAAAGTCTCTTATAGTGGTGATAATGTTGTCACACCTATGAACATTCCCTTTGGACTGAAATTAATGTCATGTGAGTAGCATGCAGGATGACGGCGTGGATTAAGGCAACCTTAAACCTAAAGTGTCTCTATAAACAGAGAGAGCAAAGATGAAAAAGCAGAGGTGAGGGGGGGTTGGAAAAGTCGATTGGACAAGGCAACATAGAAGGTGGAGGCAGAGAAAAGAAACAAAGAGCAAAGGTAGAGAAAAGAAGAGAGACAGTCGAGTGAGGAAAAACAACAGAGAGGTGAGCTTGGAGTAGAGGTAGAATGCGAAAGCCAATGCCAGAAAGGTGGAGCTTGGCAGGAGATCCACCACCAGCTTACATCTGAGAGTGTTTATTTGTTTGTTCATCCTTATTTAATTTTATGTTGTTGTTGCCTGACTGATTTATCTTCTGTCATTCTCATTTTATCTTCTGCATCATTATTTGAACTTGTTGGTTGAACTATTCTCCTCTGTTAGTGGCTTTGACAGTCCTATTTCGATTTAGTACTCTGTTTATTACTTTAAGACTTCTCTGTTATTATTAACTATGAGATTGAAGTATTTGAAGATGATTAACAATGTTTATTCCATGATGGGCTAATTACTTGTAATTAAGAATAAATATAGCTAATTTAATTGATTATGCATGATGAAGGGACTGTTTTATTTTCTTATTATTTGCTATAATTTCTGAGCTTATTAGATGTGATAATATGGCCAAACTTTGCATCATTTTGGTATTAAACGAATGATTAAGAGAAGAAGTTTAATATAGAACGAGAAACTATAAACGTTTAAATTATGAATTAGAAATATATTAACTTAAGTGTGTAATTATTAGTTGCGTTTAATAATTAATTTGGATGATAAACTTATCGAATCCGAAAGTTAGATTAATTTGTTATTTAAATTGATTTTAAAATCCAACTGTTAATTTTAGTAAGACAATTATCCAATTACTTCACTTTAGTCATGCATAGGAGATTAAATTACTGAAATTAATTCTTAAAAGTTTTCCACACCGGTTGATCAAATTGTTTTTGCTTCCACTTAAATAAGCTTACTTTTTAATCAAATTTCTTTATTTTCTTTAAAACCTTTTACTCAACAAATCGGGTCAGAGTATTTAGAATTGCATCTATTTTTTTATTTTTATTGAAGATTAATTTGAGTAAACCAATTTCGCCTCTTGGAGAGACAACCTTAGGTATTCAGCTACAATTATCTCGTATACTTGCAAGTAGGATAGCATAGGTTTTAGAACTTATTTTGGCACAATAACCATCATTCAAATTTATTGCACTAAGTGACATGTTAATACTTTCCTATCTAAGATTATCCTTCAAGTCACTCTTATCTATCAAACTTAGTTCCTCAAAAACTTAATCCACCAAAAGATAGACATGGTCAAGGAAAATTGGATCTATATAACTGCTTGTTCTACTAAGAGTAAGGTTCTACATTTTGTACAATGATATAAATAAATAAAGCCCTAACAACAAAACTATTCATTTTTTTCACAGACCCATTCACCCCTGGCCCACTACAGCTACTCGTCTGTTCCTCTCCTCTGTAGTCCTCTCCCTTATTGCTTGAGCTCCTCTCTCCATTCCACCATCCTTCCTCTAGTCATGCCATTGACACCTATCATTAGTCACACTAGCCATTGCTATGTGCCAGTTGCTAGTAACACTAACCATTTGCTAGTCACACCAACTATTTGCCAGCCCCACCATCCCTCGCCATTCACTATTCACCGCCAGTCATCACCCTTTTGAGTTGTGTTGTGCTCTAAAATTGCATTGTTTTTAAATCTTGTTACTTGTTACTTGTGAGCTTAAGCTAAGGTTTGCAGTGTTGTAAGTCTTGTGACTTGTCACTTATTACTTGTGAGCTTAAGCTAAGGTTGCATTTTGCTAGTATGTGTGTGTATGGAACCGTTTGTGTATGTGTGATTTCTTGTGTTGTAGGCTTGTGGATGTGGTAAATCATCCATCATGTATGGCTTGTGAATTGTGAATTTGTGATTGTGGAATAGTGAAATGGAAGTTTGAATTTGTGTCATTCATAAAAATTATCATGATTGTTCACTTGAAAATTAAAATTGGTTGTTTATCTAATATCTTGTGAAGATTGGGAACTAGAATTTTGAATTGGATTATGAATTTGAGTTTGAGGTTATTCATTTGTTATCTAAAATTTATAATTAGATTATGAATTTGTGATTGTTCTATTTTTGAAATTTGAGATTCAAATACATTGAAATTTGAATAAAAGGTTAGTTTGTATTGTAAATTAGGTTATATGTTATAAATTCAATTTTGTAATCATCAAAATGGATTAACTAATTTATGGTTGAATTATATGATTAGAAATTGTACAAATTGAATTATAGTGATGAGTTTATGTGTATGATTGAATTATTTAATCAACTAATAAAAAATCATACAAAATATGTTATATTTAAGAGTTTATGGTTGAATCACATAATTATACAAAATAGCTTATAGTTGTGAGTTTATGTTTCAATTATGTAAACATACAAAAATGAGTTATACTTTAAATTTTATGGTTAAATTATGTGATTATAAAAATTTGAATTATAGATGTGAGTTTATAGTTGAATTATGTAATAACACAAAATGAGTTACAGTTATGACTTGTGAGTTTATGATTGAATTATATAATCATACAAAATAAGTTATAGTTGTGAGTTTATTTTTGAATTATGTAAATAGTTGTGATCTTATGTTTGAATTATTTAATTAAATAAAATGAGTTGTAGTTTTGAAAGTTTAGCAATCAATATACATATTTGATGTTTGGGTTTAGAAAGAAACATGAGTTATTAATAAACTATTATTGATCTATTTCCTTTTTTTACACGACTTTATTTTTATATGAAATTATTAAGTTAATTTTGATATATTCTTCATTTAATTTTACACGTAAATGGAAGGAAGTTTAAGTACTCTTGATAATTCATCCACTTCATGAAGATTCAATGGTGTAGCTTGGGCTCATACTGGATTGGTTCCTGGAATGAAGAACCATACCATTTATGTGTATTGTAACAAGCATTTGAAAGCTGAAGAAATTACCATATTAAAAAAGCATTTAGCTGGGGTTAAAGGTGATTTGGAGCCTTGTAAAAAAGTAAACTATGATACGAAATGATAAATGAAGACTTTGCTTAAAAAGTATCAGTACGAGAAAGAAAAAAGGCAAAGACTAAATTACAAAATTGGTAGTGGAAGTTATTTTGTTGGTGGTCAGGATGATAATAGAGACGTTGAAGGTGGCAGTTTTCCAACTCAACAAGAGGGGAATATTACACCTGATTTAAGGAAAAGAAGAAAATAAGTGTTTAATTTTTTTACACTACGAATAGCTCTTGAAACTCAGTCTTCAATCTGTTGTGCCTTACAATGTAAAAAAGTAATTCATAATGTGAATATGACAATCATAATGATATGTTATCTCACATTTCTTTTAAGCTGAATGACATAAATAACCCCCAAATATAAAAGATGTCATACTTCGATGAATATCCCAAGCACATATATATTACACATTACACATTTTTCTTTGGGTTACACGTATCAAAATTAAAGCACATATATATTACAATTAGATTCTTTTATTAGATTTTAAATTATTTAATGATTTAAAATTAAGTAATAATTTATTTATAAATTAATTTATGACTAATTAATTTTTTGTCTAAGGAATCAGAATACATCCCATTTATTTTAAGAACATTTAACAATAAAGTTCTATTACTAAACTTTAAAAAGGTCTTTTAGTTCCAGTTAAATATATTTTTTAAGATTGATTTAATAAAAATAAATAAATCTTTGTTATTTTAAATTTTATTATTATGATTCTTAAAATTAGGGTATGTAAAATTATAAACTATACTGTACAATATATGGAATCACTATTTTATAATTTAAAAAAATAAGAATTATTTTATAAAATTACAAATTATCGAAATCGGTACTTAATATTAACCGATACACAAATACTACTGTACCGTAATTAAATTCGATACTAATATCGATATGGTATTGATATGATTGGAATTGGTTCCTAATCAAGCGACACGTCATTTGTTTCACTCACAAAGCTTACACAAACGGAGAACCGGCGTCGTATGTTCTACGTTTCAGCCCAAAGTATAGCCCATTGATTACTTTCTCTTCCTCCTCTTGCCAATGTTGAATCTCATCTATTGCTGACTTCCATTTCAAACCAATGATCATGAAACCCCTAATTTCTGTAAATCCAATTAATAATTCAAATCCCTTCTTCTTTAACTCTAATTATCTCTTCCACTTTCCATCACTTTCTCGTGAAAGCTGCAAACTTTATCAGATTTTCCGGCCAACCTCTTTGTGCCCTTGTGAACCCCCAAAGTTCTCTGTCATCCAAGCGTCTCACAGTCCTGATACACTTGGTTATGGTGGTTGGGACGAGTTGCAAGTTGCTGGAAACTGGGTCAACTCTGGTGAGTCGAATTTGCTGCGTGATTTTCTGGTTTCTATTGGAATTGATGACAAAAAATATGTCTTTATCTTCTTATTGGGGGTTTTCTGTGCTCTTGCCATTTCTAGGGTTAGAGTCTCGTCAATTGTAATATTTCCTGCTACTGTATTGGTTTTTGCCATTGGTTTTTCATTTGGGTTCGTACAGGGTGGGAGTTTCAGTGGGCTTAATGTGAATGCAAGTAAGAATAAGGAAAGTGATGAAATTTTTAGGGGTCATAGCGATAGGATGAAGAATGTGATGGGTTTTTTTGATAGTTTTGATGATAAAGTCAATGTTTTGATGAATGATATACAAAGAGCTATAAATACTAAAGAAATTGAATTGGGCGATTTGGAAAATTACTTTAATGTTATTGAATCTATAAAGTTATCGGCTCAGAATGCTAGATATGTTACTGAGGCCACTATTGATACTGTTGGAACCGCTAACAGTGCTTTGGTTGAGAATCTGAAGCCAGCGAGTAGGAAGAGTAAGGAGACTGGCGAAGTTGGGTTTGAGTTGTTGCAAATTTTTGGAAATTTGTTTGGAAAGAAAACAGGTGATTCAAAACCTAATAAAGTAAAAGAGAGAGCTAATTTTAGGCAAGGGAACACTGATGGCACAGGCAGTGAACAAACTGAAGGAAGTATCTCCACCTCACCTATCAAAGAAGAAACTATTAATGTCATTGATGATGACAGAAATAAAAAAAAATTTCAATCCCAAAGTTCGTCTGATAAATCTGCTTTGCATTGGGATAGCAAAAGAAAAATTGAAGTAGGTTCTAAGGATCCAAATGTAAACTCCAACGTGGTGGTTGGAAATGCAAAAAGATTTGTCAATAGCAAAGAGATTTACTACCAAAGTAATAGGTTGCAGTTCGTGAATAATAACCATGCTTCTTGGAAGATGGACCAAGACCATGAAAGTGAAGGATGGAGATCTGATGATAATATGCTTGACTCTGTCGATTTTAGTGTCAGATTGAAAAGTTCAGAAACAGATGCTTGTTTTGTGCATCAGCAGATGTTTGACAGCAGAAAGTACAGGTCTTCTTGCAGTAGGAAGATGAGTGTTGATGAGACTTACACATCTCAATTTAGAAAAAAGAGGGAAAATGATGATTTGCATTTAGCTAATGATCAGTCTATTATCGAGGACGGAATTGGTGCATCTTCTTCTTCGGCCTTTTCAGATGACATTGTATTTGATAAGTATCTTACGCAAGCAAACAACCTCCTGAAGCAGGCCAAGGAGTGTATAAAAGGCAGACATGATGATGAACCTGCAGAGATCATGCTACAGAAGACTGCTGACTTACTTACCAAAGCCATAGCCATGAAGCCCATGAGTTTATTGGCTGTTGGTCAGTTGGGAAACACATATCTTCTTCATGGAGAACTGAAATTAAAGATTAGCCGTGAGTTGAGAACTCTGCTTTCAAAAAGAAGCCTCTTATCTGTTGATAATCAGGCAAGAAATCTTAGACGTGCCCATGATCAAATAATAAATAAAGACCAAATTGTAGCTAACCTTGCGAGTGTGTGTGAAGAATGTGAAGAACTTCTTGTGGAGGCA
This sequence comes from Erythroxylum citrifolium, assembly GCA_026284465.1. Classification (NCBI taxonomy): domain Eukaryota; kingdom Viridiplantae; phylum Streptophyta; class Magnoliopsida; order Malpighiales; family Erythroxylaceae; genus Erythroxylum; species Erythroxylum citrifolium. Next base: position 57,530,087 of record JANKOE010000002.1, on the reverse strand, counting down.
GGCAGAAGATATAGGCTTGCATTAACAATTGATGGAAGTGACATTAGAGCCTTGTACAACTGGGGCCTTGCTTTATCCTTTAGAGCACAGTTGATAGCAGATATTGGACCAGTAAGTATTCACTCTTTACAAATTTATGATTTATCATTCGTTCCGCTAGTATTGCTCAAAACTCATTTATGAGCCGTGGGGTTAGTGTAGTTTGGTAAGTAATATGGGTCATGGATATTGCTTTGGCAATCTTACTTTTGATTTCAAAATTTTCTGAATCTTCTGACGTCTCTTGATTTCAGGAAGCTTCTTTGGATGCTGACAAAGTTTTCTTGGCTGCAATTGATAAATTTGATGCCATGTTGTCTAAAGGAAACGTTTATGCTCCAGATGGTAAGTTTTGTTGCTTGAGAAGTAGGGACAATGATATTATTACACCTTAAGATTGTGTCATTGATGTTTGATGCTCAGATACCAAGACATGAATCTTGGAATCTAGGTCGTATTGTGGATAAATGGTTACCGTGCAACTAGATGAAAGATGCGCATCACCTATCTAAACACTTTGAAATTTGGCTGCAATTGAATAAAGATAACTTTTATCTCACTTGCAAGTCCAGGCAACTTTGTAACTTCGTATTTGGCTTTGACACATATGTGTGTGTGTGTGTGTGTATGTATCTTCTTTTTGTATTACAAGTTTGGAGGTTACTGGCAATTCTAATAAGTGCAAAATGCAGCTTTATTTAGATGGGGAGTAGCATTGCAGCAAAGATCTCGCTTACGGCCATCTAACAGTAAGGAAAAGGTGAAGTTACTAAAACAGGCGAAGACGCTATATGAAGATGCACTGGAAATGGACTCCGAGAATCTCCAGTTACGAAAAGCTTTGTCGTCTTGTGTCTCTGAGCTTAACAACCGGTTTCTATACTGAGGAAAGAGTTGTTATCCCATCACTTGTATAAGTCCTCGGTCCGCGTAATCATTCTCCCCAGTTCTGTTTGCCAGCAGCTTATATCCGTTTAGAAGTAATAGGAGTGAAACGAAAGTTTCATTCTTGGTGACCACTATTGTAATTTCAGCGAACGTCTCAGTTATCATGTCAGTTAAAGCCCACGCCATCTACACTATACCTTAACTTGATCAATGGAGAACAAATAATGATTTTGATAGTGAAAAAGTATATGTTTAATTCCAGGAACAGATGATTGTTATGTCTTGTCTGGTAGAAGGAAGCAAATGTCATTATCGATATCCCTCAGCTGTATTTTGCATCCTGAAAGAACATTTTTGTGTTTCAAGCACCAGTTCACAAGCAAATTATGGCAAATGACAAGATTGAATCTTTTGCCGATACATGCATAAGAAACCAAAACATTAGCAAGAGGTAACAGTATCTCAAATAGTTTGGCATCGAAGCATGTCTCTCCATCTTGTTGAGCGCTAGGACATTGATTTCAGACGTTCCCGGAAAACTTGTATTATTCCTGCAAAGGTAACAACTCCAACCAAAGTGCCGTCCTCTTTTACAACCCACACATAACTCACGCGATGAGAGAGTGCCTGAATCATGACAGCAACTAGTGAGCTCCATGGATAGCACATGATAGGATCGGCAGGACTCCTCACTACTCGCATTGAATTTCCACTAAACTTTGCACTGTTACTCCTGGCGTTTCCGAACTCTTCATCTGAAGAAGAGCATGAATACGTGGATGGCGATGAGATCCCTGATTTGTAATCCACCAACTCTATAGCTGACACAAAGTTCCCGTCTTCCAGCCTTTTCTTCACCAACCGCACCAGGTCTTCAGGGGGGCCGCCACAATCAATATAAGCCATAAAATCCCCAGCAGTGAGTGTTGCAATCGCAGCAGCCACTGACTCGTCACATGAATTCAATATCATCGGCGAAATTTCACCAATCAACTTCCCTCCCAAGTCAAGAATGGCAACAGAAGTCTGCTTAACCACGGACTCGGATATCAAAGGCAATACAGAAGAAGCAGGATCATGGTAGCAGACAGCCAAGACGGATTCGGCGTCAATGATGGCGAGGGACTCAATAGTGTAGCTGGAGATCGGAGAGAAGAGGCCTATGAAATTGAGGAGGTATCGGACAATATCTTCATGAGTAAGACAACAGTATTCCCTGTTGTTATGAACAGTGGAGATGGAGGGAGGCTTATGAGTCGGCTTTTTCCTCGAGAAGGGGCTGTGGATTGGTAAAACTAAAATCTGTGCCCCTGCAAGTATGAGATCAATAGCCTCCAACAAGCTGCCAAACCAATAAACTACAGAAATGAAAAAACAACAATATTTGCGCAGATCAAAGAATAAGAGATGGGATTACCAACACTCAAATGTAAAACCAAAAAGCCATAATTTCTGTTGAAACCCGCACCCAAAAAACAAAAAACAGAAAAGGAGAGAGAGAGAGAGACAGAGAAGGACCCTTTTTAAGCTTCCAAAATCACATACCTGGCATGAGGCTCCAAGTGCCTCAGAAGGCCGTGGACCTTGGGAATAAGCACTGAGACGGGTTCTTGCAGAGCAGTTGATGGTTTCTTCAGATTTTCTTCTTTGGATAAGAAGCATATAACATCCACCAACGAGACCTTCCCAATGCATCGACATTCATCAACATCACCGTTAACGTTCGATCTCACCGAGCTACGATAGCGATGGTCACAATTCCACACACTCAAGAATGGTTCACCGAATCTCTTCAGACCCGACAAAGCGCCGGCGATGGTTCCACAAACAGACAGGGACCTTAACGCTGGTTTCCCAAGACATAGGTCTGACACGTCACGTACCAATAAACTGAGGGCCATTCGCGAAGATAAGAATATGCCAGGAACCAAGGCGACAGATAAGAGTTTAACAAACGAGCTTTGAGCTCAAATTGAACGGAGATTGCAGTACAGAGGGTACAGTGGGTGTTTCAACGTAGGATTTTATGGGCATTTATAGGACAAAGTTCATTACCTTAAATCATGTTCCATCCGTAAGCTTCTTAACTTGGTCATTGAAAACGTAACCTCGTAGCTTCTTATACATTTGTAGGTATAGTCATGTCCTGCATACGGAGATGGGCCCTACTAGTACGGTAGAACAATTTGTCAGGTTTCGAGATACTAGGTCGGATTGGATTAATAACCACTGTTTGAAGTCTGAAATCAGGATGTGTGGTCTGTTTCGATCTCAGCGGGTTGCCTTTAAGGCGGTGCAATTGAGACCTCAATATTTATAATAAAATATAACTTAAATTCTAATATCTTAAAATATCTAACTTAAAATTTAATATCTTTAATGTAATACGTAACGATACTTTAGTTACGTATCCCGAATAGAACATGAAAGAATAATAAATGAAGAAATGCAGAAAATATCTGATTTTTTCATAATTTTAAAGGAGTTTTTCGAAATTGAAATGAGCACGAATCCACTACTGTCTTCACAGGAATTGATCACTGGGACGCGATCAACGTCTTTCTACAATTTTATCAAAATGTAAACTCTCTTAACAAGTCAGAGAATCATTTTGCTTATGAATGATATGAGCAACTGCAGGAGATCTTAAACTTTATATTTAGTTTTCATATCAGGCTTCCCCATCACAGGCTTAATATGGGTCTGGTCCATACTGATCAGGATTCATTTTTCGCCCAGACTTCGACCTATTGATTTAGATCACTTATTGGGTCACTTTATTATCTTTATCCGGATCAAATTATGTAACTTGACTGATAAGTTATTTGAAAACCCAAAAAATGCAATTAAATGTTATCCAACTTTATGGGAAAAGTCACAAATATCCAACATTCTCCCGTTTGGACAATACTATTGACTCAAATTGAAAGCAGTTTAAAAATTTGATTAAGCTACGCTACTATATTAGTTGACTAAGTTTAAAAACAAAACATTTGATCCAAAGATAACGAAAGTTCACTATTATATCTTGTAAGGCTTTCGATACCAAAAAGTATCAAATGCATGTGTCATGTGCGACACAGATCCAATACAATCACGTATACCTAATACCATGTTGGAAAATGTAGTATGGCAAGCTAGGATGATATCTTTATGATCTAAATTATATCATCTTCGTTTGTAGATCTCGATTTCTACAACTTTATGATAAACTACATTAGAGAAATCCTATTTTCTCCCGCCGAATGCTAAATAGCATTAAAGAAAGACTTGCTTCCTTTCACCAAATGCTAAACTACAT
>JANKOE010000002.1:57455483-57473670 GCA_026284465.1 Erythroxylum citrifolium | reverse complement strand
TCTCTTATCGTAGGATATGTACTGGAATGACCTACGGGCGTTCTGGTGGGTACTCTACGGTAAGGGGGCGCTACATTAGGTTTGGCTATGAACTCACCTAAGAGCCGAGTTTTCTTCTCAAGGATCCTAAAGGCTAAGTCTTCTTCTTTACAGAGAGTACTTGGGTTTCAGATTAGTTCTCTTCCGATTCGTTATTTGGGTATCCTTCTTATCATTACACGGTTGAGACACTCAAATTGCCTTTCTTTGGTGGAGAGGATTTTTTTCTCGGATCTAGTTATGGACTTCAGCATCTCTTACCTATGTGGGTCTTTTGCACTTAGGTTTTAGATTGGTTCCCTTCCGATTCGCTATTTGGGTATCCCTCTTATCACTACACGGTTGAGACACTTAAATTGCCTTCTTTTGGTGGAGAGGATTCTTTATCAAATTTGGTTATGGACTTCAGTGTCTCTTACCTATGTGGGTCGTTTGTAGCTGATAAAATCTATCCTCTTCTCTATACAGGTATATTGGTCAAGTATACTCATTATGCCCTCTAGCATTACTCGTCGCATTAAGAGCATATTGTCAGCTTTCATTTGGAGAGGTACTTCTTTGTCCCACACTGGGGCTAAGGTAACATAGGAGTTAGTCTGTTTTTTGAGACAGGAGGGTGGTTTGAGAGTCAAGAGAGTCAGAGACTAGAATAAGGCTGCCACACTTAAGTATGTGTGGCAACTATTCGCAGGCAGATTTTTTACATGGACCATATGGGTACATACTGTTTTGCTGGGGGGTAGATCTTTTTGGCATGTTCGAGTCCCATCGAGTTCTTCCTGGGTTTGGTGGAAGATTCTGTTAAGTCAAGAGTTGTGCAGAGGTCTTATTGTTGATTGTATTGGTGATGGTTGGGATACCTTTTTATGACAGGATTACTGGTTGCCGGATCAAGGGCCTTTGTGTGGACTACTGGACTCTCTTGGGATGCCTGGGTCTCAGAGATTATACATTCCAGGGAGCAGACTGTTTTTTAGGGGAGCAGTGAGTTGCAGCAAGTATGAGACTTTATCCGCTTTAGACCTCGTGCTCAACATTCCGATAGTTAGGTTTAGACTGGCCACTCATCCAGAGTTTTTTCCATTGACTTTGTATGGAACCTTCTCTGAGCTCGATGACTAGTGGATCTGATCCACCATCTACTGTGGTCTAGAGCATATTTCACGACACTCTTTTATCTTTTGGTTAGCATCATAGCGGCGCCTTCGGACTATGGACAAGCTCCAGATGTTTGGTATTTTGTCTTCTTCAACTTGTGTATGATGCAACTCCTCTCTAGAGACACACGATCACCTTTTCTTTCAGTGCAGGTTTTCTTAACTAGTTTGGGGTTCTCTCTCGACGAAGACCCCCTTCCCTTGGCCTTCAACTTCTTGGTTTTGCCCCCTCTAGTGGGCTTCCACTCATCTTCTCTGGCAGAAGGATTTCAGACATATACTATCACGGTTAGTCCTCTCTGTCACTATTTACTTTTTTGGTATGAGAGGAATAACCGTATTTTCAGAAGATGACGCCGATCGCCCCCAGACATTATAGACGATATCATCGAGCTTATCCTTCTCGGCTTCTAAGTCTCGAGCTCATTTTCAGATATCCATTCTTCAGTAAAATATCTAGAAACTCCCTACATAGCTTTGTTTATTATTATTATTATTGAGGGCCTCCTATAACTTCTTTGTTTTCTTTGTATATAGTTTTGAGTGCCTCCTTTGGCCTTTTTGATTTTCTATATTGAACCTTCTCTTTTTTATTAATATATTTATTTATTCTCTTCAAAATAAAATGTTTACCTATTTTAGGTTTAAGAATCCCTTATTCCTAATCTTAGCCGAACATCCTTATCTTCCTCAATCTAAACCCTACATTTATAAACCTAAAACCCTAGCGACAAATATTATTGCTGCAATCATCTAGCCACTGCTATCCAAACTACCAGCATTACCATCTTCTCTTACTAGCATGTGCCTAAATTGCTTAGCCTTCACACATCTTCCCCGACGATGGTGAAGGAGGAATGAAAGACAAAACATAAAACTCAAGCATGAAAACGTATTCTCCAAGTTCTAACATTAGTTGCTCATCATGCTAGCATCTCCCTTTTGCGGTGCTCACCACCAATAGCTCCTACTTCTCCAACAACATCCCACGCCTCCCTTTTCTTGCTCTAAAATGTAGTCTTTAATGACCATTTTAAGCCACAAGATGAGATGCCTCCTCTATCGACTAGCACCATCAAGGAGCAATTTCTTTGGTAGTTGAGAATTGTGCCTCTACCTGCAATAGGAGTCAGTCGCTAGTAGTCCTTCTTATGGCACGGTAGTTGCTTCAATGTTGCATAATGAATGCCAACTACTAGTCACCATCTTCTTAGCTATGGAATCATAAACTCAATAACAAGAATGCCATAAACACTAAATTATTATAGGTACATAATCCATGATTACCCATATCCGGCATTTTACTCTTTCATATTAGACAAGAACCATTCCTTTCACAAGTAAACATAAACCATAAGCAATTTTATTGGTTTTCGGAGAAATCAATCTCAAACCTAACACCTATGCTTGTTCATTGCTTTTAATGTAGGGGGAAGAGTCACTTTAGGGTTTCTGGATTTCTACTTTAAACCTTCTAAATTCATTAATTAGGATTTGTAAGGGTCACCTGAACATTTCATATTATTATTCAAATCTCATTTGATTTTATGATATAGGGCTTATAACTTTAATTTCAACTTTTAAGAAAATTTACAGATTGTAACAATTGCAATTTCATTTCTATAATTTAAAATCGATAGCAATAAAATAAACTTAATTAACTTATAGAATTGAAATATGGCTATGATATTATTATTGAGAAATAGGGGCATGATTCAACCTCAGTCACAGTGAAATAAATACGAAACCTTTTTGAATGATTTCCCTAAAGACAAGAAAACCTAAAACGTAAATCATAAATTGTACCTCATTTTTATCAATATTATTGTCCTTTATTTATTCTATTTTTAGTATTACTTTTATTAGTTTATTACGTATTTTTATTTTTATTTTTATTTTTATTTTTGTTCTTTTTATTTTTATTTTTATTTTATATCGTGCAAATTATATGTATTTTTTTATCATTTTATTGTAGTTTTGATTTTTTTCTATAAATAGTTCTAAAAAACTTATTTTCTTTTTCTTTTTTCTGTGGATTTATTGGAAACATTCTCTTTGCCAATTAGGGTTAAGGTTGCATACTTGTGGACCTTCCCATGCCTCATATCTCTAATGGGACTTCTACTAAAATGTTTTTGTTGTTGTGTCGCTTTCCTCGAATTGTTTCTGAAACTAACTCATATTAGCCACTGTAGTAATACATATGCCTGGTCTCTAATAGTATCTATATAATATATTGAGATAACTCTAAAACTAGTATAGAAACGGTTAGGCAAGAAGTGCAACTCCCTTAGAGCTTAAGCCTATGTACAATAGGATTTTGGCCTTTTGGTAATTTAATTAAAACAAAATTCTAATTATCAAATAAAATTTAATTAGAATTACAATTAATTCTAATTAAATATCAATTGGGCCCAAATAAGATTTAATATCTCATATTGATCCTTATTTATTAAATATTCTATATTTAATCCAAAAGTTTCTTAAAATTTGCAATTAAGTTCAACTTAATTAAGACAACATTTTCTCTTCAACTTGTTTTTTTTATGTGAACTATTAGGTTCCTAAATATATTGACATTGAATATAAATTATAACGCTAAATCATAATTAGGATTTGGATAAATTAAATTCCTTTAATTTATATTTAACTCTCTAATGAAACAATTCATATCGATAGATTAAGATTAGGATAGAACAAAGGAGACATACAAAGCTATAACAACTACAGAGGCATCAAACTACATAGTCATACTATGAAGTTATAAGAGAAGGTGATCGAGAAGAGAGTGAGAAAGGATGCTCCTTTCTCGGAGAACTAGTTTGGCTTTGTGCTAGGAAGGTCCATGATAGAAGCTTTACATCTTTTCAGAAGATTAATGAAATATTACAGGGAAAGGTAACATAACTTACACATGGTTTTCATTGACTTATAGAATGCATATAATAGGGTACCTAGGGAAATCATCATGGTGGTCGCCACAAGCAATTTTGTTACTTTATTCTAAAGCAGTAGAGGAAAAGTTGTAAGAAAGAATTCAAGAGTCGTCTAAGCTTGACAAATCACAAGAGTTAGTTGAAGAAGTGAGACCTATAAAAGAGTTGATAGAGATTAATAACACGCCATCAAAGAGAAGCTCATGGCAAACTGGAGTGCATCGTACAACTCCTAAAGGAGAAAGATCAAGTCAATTATAAGAGCCAACAGAATAGGATGTTCTTCAACCATCTTTACACAGGTCAATTAGAAAGAGAAGATCGAATCCCAAGTATGCAAATGTAGCGTTAAGGGAAGAAAATGTAGTAAGCCAATAAGCTACAAAGAAGCATCATAAAGCTTAAACTGGAAGAAAGCAATGAATGAAGAAATTCAATCCTTAAAAGATAATCACACTTAGGATTTAGTTCCACAACCCAAGAGTGCACGACCAATTTCTTGCAAGTGTGTTTTCAAGGTAAAGAAAAGTACCAGGCTTGATTGATTGCCCGAGGGTTTTCATAGGAGTACAGGCTAGACTATAATAAAACGTTTAATTTGGTAGTAAAGATCACTACAGTACGTGTCCTATTTTCCCTTACAACTAATAAATCTTAGAAACTTTGGCAAATGGATGTAATGAATTCCTTCTTACTTAAGGAACTGGACAGAGAAGTATATATGGAGCAACCTCAAGGATTTCAAGACAAGGCTCATGCAGGCTATGTATGTAAATTAAGGAAGGCTCTTTATAGGTTAAAGTAAGCACCAAGGGCGTGGTATGGAAAGATTGTTGAATTCTTAATACAAAGCGGATACATAATGGCTCTAGCAGACTCAAGCTTGTTCGTGAAAAATGAGAATGGAAAGTTGACAATAGTGCTTGTCTACGTGGATAATCTTAACATTACTTGCGATAATGAAAAAGAAGTTTAGCATATTTGAAGTAATCTCTTAGTATGCTTCCAGATAAAGGAACTTGGAGAGTTGAAGCATTTCCTTGGACTTGAAGTAGAACAAGACAATGGCAATCTTGTGCCAACAAGAGTATGCTAAAGACTTGTTACATAAGTTTGTGACTACAAACCAATTTCCACCCTAATGGAATCCAACAATAAATCGACAGCTTGTGGGAAGCTTGATTTATATGAAGATAACACAGCCTGGCAAGCATTTATTATTTGAGTGGCTAGTTTATTCACAACAAATCCAAGAAAAACTCACTTAGATGTAGTGTGATGCATGCTTAGGTATATCAAAGAAACATTTGACCTAGGACTACCATATAAAAAAGGAAGCATATGCAAAGTAATGGGGTATTGTGATGTTAACTATGATAGAGACTATGATACTCGGAGATCAACCACTGGATATGTGTTCAAACTTGAATATGGAGCAATCTTTTGGTGCAACAAGAGACAACCAACAATCTCTTTGTCAACTACTAAGGTTGAGTATCGTGCAGCAGCAATGGTAGCACGAGAAGGTGAATGGATAAAATAGCTAATGATAGATCTCCATCAATCAATGGACAATCCAATAGAGCTACATTGTGATAATCAATCAGCAACCATCTAGTAGAAAATCCGGTGTTTCATTTAAGAACCAAGCATGTGGAGGTACATTATCACTTTGTTCCGTAAAAGTGCTACAGGGACAAATTGAGATAAAATATGATGAGATAGAAGACCAAGTTGTAAACTTATTTACCAAAGAAATCAACAGAACAAAAATTGAAAAATTTAGAAGGCAACTTGGTATGACTTCAAGAATGAGAGAGTAGTCGGTGAGAGGAAGTGTTAAAAAGACACTGACATCCTCTCTCTTGATCACTCTAGAAGCTTCCCATTTTATATACATAAAAATATCTATTATATAAACTTTCCATAATATTTGAGAATAACATTATCTAGAATATTACAGAAAGTTTAAGTCACTTAACAACCAACTTTAGATGGGTATAAAAGGAGCAAAGCTCTGTAAAGTGAGTGAGTGGAAAAGCAATTAAAAGGTGTGAGCAAGTACATGTGAGTGTGTGTGTTGTGTAATAAAGTAATAGGTGTATGTTACTGTAGAGTGGAGAATTGGTGATAATATTGTGATTGTAAAGTACTACAATTAATATATCATGTTTTGAGTTTGGTCCTCCGCACACTCTAATAAAAATCTAACAGTTTCACCAGAGAAGTACATCCACAAAACTTTGATTTAACAAACGAGTCAACCTTGTTCTCCTGTATGTAGCATCAATAATACGACCTGACAGGCAAACATCTTCGGATGATATTTGACAAGTGGACCCTTCATTGCATAAAACTTCCTAGAAGCTACTCATTGCTGTACATGATCGTAATTGCTCACTGCTGAGTGATCCACAATCAAAATTGTTCAAAAGTTCCCTGTCCGCAACTTACAAAATAATAACACTTGCAGAGTTGTCTACGATTTGTTTTTACTTGATAGAGGAGGACAGAACTTAGAAAGGCAGATATGGTGGAAAAGAATGCTGATTGTAGCCTATCTCTTCATTTCTAATGACATAAGTCTCGGGATTCTCAGCGAGACCTAGATTTTTCACAGGATGTACATGGAATTTAAATCTGTTTGTTTGGATGAACATCAAATAGCCAAGTGGTCGACTGCAACTACAATCACAATCATAGTGTTATTCATGAAAAAAAGGTTGTGTTTTTTTGCCTAAAAGATCAGAACCTTCGCGTCGCTGAAAGTACTATACAGCCCGAATATTTCAGGTCTGTGGAGCAAGAATTATTCTGAGCAAGTGGTGAGCAATCAAATCCAATCAAATATGATTATTCAGACATCAAGATATAATATCTTCAAGAATCTTCCATCACGTCTATCCAAGGCCGGGCGGCCTAGCTGAAGGTGACCCCAGAGCTACCTCAACTGTGATAAAACTGATACCCCTACTTACCAGTCAGTCGATATGAAAATCCTTGAAGAACAAAGGAAGGCAGACTAATTTTCTTCCTTACTCCATATTACACGCAATTTATTTCATGGAAGTACACAGATTACATGCTAGTTGCTACTGATTGACCTGAAGCTGAATCTAAAAAGGACAGCTACAAGTATTTCCCTAACTATAATCGGAAGTTGGAGCAACCTACATAACCTGGAAAAACAATGTTCCAACTTTGAAATATACGAACTAAACCAGCCTCCATTAGACACAAAAGTGATGATATAAGATGAAGGAAACAAGGACCTGTGAGCCTTTTTTGACATGTTTAAAGGCCTTATTCATGGTTTTATATCGTAATCATCCCATGGTACATTCAGGTCATCAGATACAAAAGTATCCATGTCCTCCCAATTCGAGTAGCTAGCAATGTCCATCCCACTTTTTGCATTTAGCACTGACCATGGCTGAGTAAGACTGCTGCTAGTGTTAGGCATGATGGTGGTGATGGTCGAATCCTCCATAACTTCTTGAGTGTAACTATATGCATGATTTGGAGGCTGAAAGGAGGTCGAAATTGAAGATGGGTGAGTGTCAATATAAGAGCTTGACGCTTTAGAATAGGAAAAGTTTAAGCCTCGATGAATTTGAGGTAGTGGTAAAGCTGAATCGAAAAGGAAAACATCGTTGTTGGTATCGAAACTTCCACTCTGCAAGTTACCGCAGATAAATGAATTCCGCTGCAAACCTGAAGAGGGCGGATTGATTAATGCTTGATAAAAAATCCCAGACATATCTTTTCGATCACCAGCTATAACAGGAAGCTTTTGCTTTTGCTTCTCGGCCCCAGCCATTTGGGGATTGACCCTACTGCTATTGTTGATGCTTCCGATACTGGTGCTTCCTGTAGCAGTGATAGTAGTGGTTGTGGCGGTAGTGTTGTTGAGACCCTTTTTCGATGTTTTGGGACGCTTGTTTTTGCGTCCACCACCAATGGGGACATTACGAAGATTGCCACCTTTAGTCCAGTGCCTCTTGCAAGTCTTGCAGAAATGCCTAGGCTGGGACTTATTGTAGTTGTTGTAGTAACAGAACTTAGTATTTGTTGAATCGCACCTTGGGCACTTTAAGGGCTCTGATTGATGCAGCTTTTGACCCTGTTGCCGTCTAATCTGGGGTGGTTTTGATAGCTCCAAGGTTTGAGCCTGCAACAGTGTCTGACTCCAATCTATTCCATGATCACCAGAAACCTGCTTGGAACTCAACCCCATGTTAACGAATTCCCTAAATCAACGTACTAAATGAACCAAGTCCAACAGAGATTTTAGCAAGAAAATTATGTTTATAATCGGATGAGGATTAAAATTTCTACCCTTTGGATCGAGGAGCTAGAAGAGAGATTATCATAAAGAATAAGAGGAGGGTAAGATTCTTCCTTATAAGCCAACTAGTGCACAAGATCAAGGAAATTGGTGATTTGATGGTGTCAAGTGCAAGGAAATGCTTAGGAAGGTGATAAGAAGTGTGCATGTCTCTTTCCCTTAATCTATTTCCCTATATACCTATCTGTAAAACATGTCAAAGGAAACAAGAATGATGGTAGGAAGAATTTAAGAAGCTGAAGACTACTCAAGCGCTCTTTCTGTGTGGTCCAAGACTTCCAATTGATTTTATGTATGCGTAGGGTAGTAACGGCGATGAGTAATGTAATAATAACCTTCGCTTCCCCTTGTCACATTTTTAAAGAGGACAGAGGGAGGAGAATGAAAAAGAGATTTCCTTCGTCCTTAAGGTGAAGGTGGGTTTTGGACAAGTGGAAGTCTAAGCACCGTTGATAGTGCCTTAGGTGCATGAGTTGTAAAGGGACGTAGATGTTTCATGTCCACACCAATAATTTGGTTTTACCCGTCCGAAGAAAAAACAGAAGCCTATCTGTCGAGATGGTCTGGGAAACTAATCAACCCTTTCATGGGTCCCATTTTTTCTTAACCGATTGGGAGGGACCGAGGGAGATTGGGTTCCTGCACGGCGAGAAGTGAAAAAAAACAAAAACAAACAGTTGCTCTCTTGTGATCCAGTAATAGAATGTGGTGAAAACCATGCGCCTGTGAAATTGCAGTTACGTGTTACCAGTATTTGGCGTATTTGCTTCATGCACACGAAACTCCGACTGTGACTTTTTGGTCAGATCATTTTCCTCTCTTATTGTATTCTTACTCTTTTATCGGCACTTTATTTTGCTTCTGAGATAAACCAATCGTGTAGGATTGCATTAGTAAGAGGGACAGATTCTGTTTAAACAAAAACCTGAAAGCAAGCACTCATGGATGAAAGCTGAGATAATACTAGTTGAGTTAAGAAATAGTATTTGAGGCGTATTGCAAGCGAATCCAAATTTTCTGTCCAATATTACTCTGTCTTATTCTGTCTCGTAGAATCTCAACTATTTATTTTGTGGGACCCACACGAAACCACGATTCCCACTTGACACTGAAAGCTTGTAAACGACAAGCAACAGGAATCTCAACAACACTAGCATATTGAGAAAATGAAAACGTTGTGTGAGAAAGAGAGTAAGGCAGGTAGGTTATTCCTGCAAGTTGGCAATCCCACAATTAGAACTTATAATTAGGACAACGATTGCCACGTGCAAATAATTAAACCACGAACAAAGACATATTATAAGCAAATTGTCTTAGATTTTTTTTTAATGCGAAATTAGCAAATCAAACATGGTCGGTTCGGTTAGGTATAAAGTGATCGACTTTATATGTGGCGTTCTGCTTCCCAATACTAAAAGAGATACGACAAGAATGTCGAACAATTTGGAAAGCGATCCAGCAAGACCTTAGCTTTTAGTTTTCATATATTAAGTAGAAAAATAGTCTGAGCTTCCCATCATAGCACATCAATGCGATGTCTGAGTAGCATAATTAGATAGACTAACACAAAAGAGGATTATAAAGTTATAATATATATCAAATAGGAGTTTAGATTCTCTGTCCAATATTATGATGTCTTATTGCATCCAATAAATCTTAGCCATTTATTTATGTGGATCTCGCATAAGTTTCGCGTGGGTGCCGTAAAATAAATGGTTAAAATTCTACAAAACAGAATAAAACAGAGTAATATTAAACAGAAGATCTGGATTCATCAAACAGACAGACCATAGCGCCTGCATGCCATAGGGTCTGGTGGTCATTAGGATTGCCTTTAATTTTGTCAGGCATCTTTGTCCTTAATTTAATACGTTAACGTGAAACATAATAGTCCAAAAGGATGTTCTCCAACTTGGCGTCTCCATTGGTATTTTGGTTGGACCACTCGTGCAATTCCAGGTTGGAACACAGATTTTAAGGTTGGTGCATCATTTTTGTTTCAAAGTACAAATTCACTTTGATTCATCTGGATATGCAGAACCTTTGATGCTACGTAATGGATTACGACCCATGAACAAGCAATGGTGCTTAGTCATGGCAAAGTGAACGTACTGTTGCTCAAAAGAGGTTGTTCAAAGTCTTGAAACTAATCTTTCTAAATGTCTTTTTAATTTAAAATATTGAAGATTCTAATTATGCAAAAAAAAATTTATTCACCTAATTTTAAATTTTTAAAAAAATGATTGATCAAAAATAAAAAATAAAAAATTAATGCTATTTAAATTATTAAAATAGTGAATATAAGTTCTACTAATCTAAAAAAAGAACATGATATATATATATATATATCTTAATCTAAAATTGACATTCACATTATTTCATATGCTAAATAAGATGATCAACTCAATATAATATAATGTCTCTTTCAATGCTCAAAAATTATAAATTACAATGCACACTTATCATGTGTAAGCCTTAATATATATTAACTTGGAGTCAAATGTACAAACTATCTTTGGCCAATAGTGGGACATCTAACTCATATATTTTCTTTAACAAAAATACCGTATTCTTGTTTTACGCTCTACAGTCAATTAGTTGGTTATAGTTTAGTGACAAAATTATCTAAAATTATTCTTTATTTTATACGTATTTAGATGTATATAATAAAGTCCATAGGATAAATATACAATGTGAATGAAATTGTAAAGAAATCATAATTATGGGATTTATTTTGCATTTATGTATTATCTCTAAATTGTTCATAGTTACAGTTATATTCAAAACAGGACATTAAAAGAGCGTAAAAAATATTAACATATGTTATTTTTCTTCCTTATGAAGAAAGTAGTCAATCTTATATACTAAAGTATAGAGATAATTAAACAAACACGTAGGAACTTGTTAAAAAACAAGTTCATTAAACTAATCCTATATTAGAATTTCCTTTGAAGCACTACTTGTATATCTATGACAATTCTCATTGTAATGATCGTATAAGTGATTCTTTAACTTGATATGTCACCAAAGTATCTCATATATGGATTGCTACATTTTGATACTATTTGTGATCTATTCTAGTCAAGGATAACTCAATAGGTAATTATTGGATATACCATGAACTATATGAAAATAATTGAATGATCAATATATGATTCATTACCCAAAAGTGATTTGGGATAATATTATGTTGTTTACGATTAGTATTGATTAGGAAAATTCTTCGCTAAGATTGAATTGTGCTTTGCAAAATTATTTACAAATATCACTAATAGAATCAATTACTAATAGGGGAGAACTAATATGATTGGACTCAAATAGAGTATATATTAATTTCATACTCTATGTCTAATTGAACCATTATATGATGAAATGATTGAATTATTCAAAAAATTCATGCTTAAAAATGTTAGTCAAAACTACTTTGACATTCTTAAATATTTGGGTGGTCATGAAACATTTCCATATGCCTAGATCTATAGATACAAACTATTTAATTAGAGAATTAAAGATAAATTAAACTTCTTTAATTTATCTAATCATAAATATGATTTTGGATTATAATTTGTATCTATTGTCAACATATTTAAGAACCACACAAAGAACTCGTTATAAAAAGAAAATATAAGTTAGGCATGATTGTAAAATTTGAGAAAATTTATGATTAAATATGAAATATTTAACAAATAAAGACCAATATGGGATATTGAATATTTTTAGGCCTAATTGGTATCTACGTATAATTAATTATAATTCTAATTAAAGAAAATTTTAATTTTAATTAAATTAATAAAATTTCCAAATCTATTGTAAATAGGCTTAGGCTTCAAGGGAGCTAGTACTTCTTACTTGACTCTCTCTACAATAGTTGTAGATTTCTCTCAAAAAATTTTGTGAATATTGTTAGAGGAAATACACTTATGCAGCTACAGTGATTAAGATGACCAATTTAAAAAATAGTTCAAGAGAAATGACAAGAAAAGAATTAAGCTTTATAAAAAGGTACGAATTATGATTCATATTTTTTATATTTTATATCTTAATCGTGTGATAGAATTTTAAGTAATCCTAGCTTCGATAAATCTAATAAAAAGTTTGGTTATTATTTCACTTTGTAAGGGATAGGATCTCACCCCAATTTCCCTGTAGTAGTATCAAAGCCGACTTCTCCTAGAAGATTGAATTATATTTAACTTGAATTTAAAACATTTTCATATTATTTCCTTATAAGCCTTAAAAATCATATTTGGATATGATTATTAATTTGAAAAAGTTCAGATTTTAGCAATTCAGAATATGGAATTATGACTTAACCCAAGAAAAAATAAATGTTTTATTAATGGGGTTATTGTTTTACAAGACCTAAAATCTAAAATCCATTCATAATAAGGCATTGAATTTTAAAGTGAGTGGGAATTGTTTTTGAACTCTTTATGGTAAGACGTTGGTTTATGCCTTAATATAAAAACTTAGTGATTGAAATTCTTACTTACTCCACTAAATAATATATATATAGACATATACATTTATATTAATTTTCTTGGAGTTAAATGTACTGACTATCTTTAGTTACGGCGGTCATTGGTGGGACATATAACTCATATTTTCTTAACAAAGTTACCATATTGTTGATTTATACTCTACAGTCAATCGGGTTGTTATAGTTTAGTGAAAAGATTATCACATGTTCTTAGACATTAATAGAGTATAAAAAGACTATCACAAGTTATATTTCTTCCTTATGAGAGGAGTAGTCGATTTCATAGACTAAAGTATAGAGATACTTAAACAAACATATGGTACTTGTTAAAAAGCAAAATTTTCGAACTAATCCTATATGAGAATTTCATTTAGCGCATTATTTGTATGTTTATGGAAATTCCTATTGTGATAATCTTATAAGTGATCCTTTTACTTATATAAAGAGTCCCATCTTTATCGATGGATATAACTTATTTAATTAGAGAATTAAAGATAAATTAAAAAAGTTTAATTTATCTATTCCTAAATATAATTTTGGATTATAATTTATAACTATCTTCAACATATTTGGGACCTAATGGATCATGCATAAAGACAGGTTAAAGAGATAAAATGTTTTTGATCAAGTTAGACTTGATTGTAAAATTTGAGAAACTTTATAATTCAATATGAAAACATTTAATAAATAAGGACCAATATGAGGTATTAAAACTTGTTTAATCCCAATTGGTGTTTAAGTCGTCCCAATTGTAATTATAATTAAAGCAAATTTTAATTCCAATTAAATTAAAGACATTCTTTATTTAATTGTTCATAGTTATTGTTCTATTAAAATTAGACATTAATAGTCTGAAAAGACTATAGCATGTTATATTTCTTGCTTATGAAGGAAGTAGTCAATCTCATAGGCTAAAGTATAGAGATACTTAAACAAACACATGATACTTATTAAAAATCAAGTTCACTGAACTGGTCCTATATGAGAATTTCATTTGGAGCATTATTTTTGTGTCTATAAAAATTCTCATTGTGATAATTATATAAGTGATCCTTTGACTTGAGATATCATTGAAGTATCTCATATATGGATTTTTATGTTTTGATACTATTTGTGATCTATTTTAGTTAATGGTTGTTTAATCGATAGTCATTGGATATAACATGAACTATATGGAGATAGCTGAGTGATCAATATAAGATTCATCATTCTAAAGTAATTTGGGAGAATGTTCTATTGTTTACGATAAGTATTGATTAGAAAATCCTTAGCTAAGATAGAATAACACTTTGTAAAGTACTTCACAAATTTCATTAATAGAATCAATTACTAATTGCAGAGAACTAATATGATTGGACTCAAATAGAGTAGACATTAACTTCATATTCTATGTCTAATCAAAACATTATATGACTAAAGGATTAAATTTTACAGAAAAATCATGCACAGTTTATTCAAAACTACTTTGACATTCCTAAATATTTGAATGGTCTTAATGTAATGCTAAACCCCCATCTTGATCTATGGATATAAATTATTTAATTAGAGAATTAAAGATAAATTAAGGAAGTTTAATTTATTTAATCCTAAATATAATTTTGGATTATATTTATAGTTAGATACTTTATAGTTAAATGTGAAACATTTAATAAATAAGGACTAACATGAGATATTGAATCTCATTCAAGCCCAATTGGTGTTTAAGTATAATTAAATATAATTTCTAATTAAAGCAAACTTTAATTTAAGTTAAATTACTAAAATATTCAACATATATTATAAATAGGCTTAGGCTCCAAATGATTTTGTACTTCTTAATTAACCATCTCCACAATAGCAGTAGAGTTCTCTCAACATATTATACCGACACCATCAGAGGCCAAACAATTTTGTGATTAAAATGGTTAAGATAACCCGATTTCAAAAATGATTTGAAGGAAATGATAATAAAATAATCAAGCTTATTTAACAAAAAAAAATCAAGCTTTGAAATAAGAATGAATTGTGATTCATATTTTATATGTTAATTTTGTTTTAGAGTTTTAAATGATCCTCGATTGGTAAATTCAATGAAAAAGTTTTGTTCTTATTTCACTATAAGCGGGATAGGATCTCACCCCAATTTTCCTATAGTTGTATCAGAGTTGACTTTAATTCTCTAACTTGACTAAATATATTTCATTGTTATTGGAAATCAATTTTGGAATTAAAAATTGCAAACCCTAAATCTAATCAAAATTGAGTTAGATTCAACTTAAATATGAAAAAGTTTCTTATTATTACCTTATAAGCCCTAAAAATCATATTTAGATTTGATTATTATTCTAAAAAAGTTCAAATTTTAACAATTCTAAATATGGAATTATGTTGACACCCAAGAGTAAAATAAATGTTTTTATTACTAGAGTTGCTATTTTATAAGACCCAAAATATGAAATCCATTCATAATAAGGTGTTAAATCTTGAAGTGAGTGGGAATTATTCTTGTACTCTTTGTGGTAAAATGTTGGTTAGCAGGGTGGTTGTGCTAAAGAAGATGGCTCTGGCTTGGACATTATGTTGTGGTGTTGCCTTTAGGTTTATATAATTACAGCTAGTAGTGATGGAGTAAAGGTGATGCACCATTTTTTGAAACGCTATTTCTCGTATTGATGGAGGTTGCTACTAATGACAATGTGTTGTTGGTGATAAAGTTAGTGGCTAACTTATTTGTTGCAGCACCAAAGGGACAGTTGGCACCTATAAAAGACTTCTATAGAGACAACAAAAGTGTAAAGGTACAATGTGAAGCAGTTGACTACTAAAGAAGATGGAGGTGGTGCAAGCAGCTTCGATTTACGGTATAGTGCAGATGTAAGTGACGTCAAGCTGGCAGATGTATAAAGAACACATATGGCCAATGGAAGGAAGAGGAATGGTTGACAACATGGGCAGGACCAAAAGCAGCAATGGCATAACATGGTCACTAGGATTTTATAGTTGTGTTATCAAATTAGGGTTTGTTTAAGAAGAAGGGTTTTGGATCAAGCATAAAACTATTCTAAGGTTAGGATAGTGGATTTTTGGACGTAGGATTAGGCTTGTTCTATGTTAGGAATAAGGTATTCCTAGCTCAGAACACGACTTGTTTGGGTATAATTTTTTATCGCCTAAGCATGTGTGGTTGTATTAGATACCAAGAGCTTTCATTGATCATTCTCCTCAAATGGCTTAGATTCTCTCCACTATCCTGTGCATCTACATAGTGTTCATGCACTTTATCCTGACTTTTTCTCCTTTCTTCTGCTATTCTCTTTTCTTTCTTTAATATGTGATGTGCTCTCTCTTGTATCTCGCCCTTAATTTCTCATGCTTTGCTTTTGAGTGTTGGTTAACACCTTTCCCTTCTAAACAGTATGTCTAAAACTCTTCAGGAATTCTTGATTTTAACCCATCTTCAACCCACCCAACCTTCACTATCTTCTAACTCACTCATCAATCCAGGGACCTCTCTTTAAGCTTCACCTACAAAGGACCAAACATATGATAATACCTTAAGCTTCATTAGGAGAATTTAGGTTTAGGTTACTAAAGACCACAACCTAAGGTCAAGTTAAGCTATTTCCCACCTAACAAATGTGATGACCAACCAATTGTTTCATCTCCTTTGTAGATTCTTAAAGCTAGTGTACGAAGATGTAACTCAAGACTTATTGGACGTTTACTTGAAAAAAAGTAGCATATTTGGTGATGAAAGAATGGGTAACACGGTTGCTCTGTATTAAGCAACTGATAGAAATAGTTTAAAGCAACTGAGGCAGAACAAGATCTTTGTGAAACTACATCCTTGGGGACTTTCAATTGGTATCAGAGCGTGGTTCACCTAATCAGAACTTAGTAGGTAAAGTTGGTGCAAATATGTGTTTTCCAATTATGGCTATAAGAGAAAGAGCATCAATCACTAGGTCACCGTTATTAGATGATTCAAATTACCCTGCTTGGAAATCAAGGATGACAGTATTTATTCAAGCATAAGGAACCAAAACATGGAATTCGATTGTGAATGGTTGGACACATCCAATGCTAGAAGCGACTTAATGAATTAGCAAAGTTGTATAGATGATCATGACACATTTGGTTAGGGGAAGAAAGCAACGGTAAATGATAGAGGCCTTCTTTATGTGGATGGACTGCCCCATTTCAAAAATAGTCTAGGTCCATAGTTAGTTGTTTTCAGAAAAGAAACTAACCAGACAGAGGACCAATTAGTTGCTTCTGAGGAAGAAACCAATCAGACATCTGATGTAAACACAAACTTGGTGGATAATGAAAACTCAAGGAAACATGATTTCAGCAAAGATATTTCATCACGAATTAAACGGGGCCATCCTATTGAGAATGTGATTGGTAAGAATAGTGCTTAACAACTTTGAAGTTTATTGAAGTAAATGAAAAAAAAAGATTCGAAGGAGTTAACATATAGGCTTTCTGAGTTTTTAATTTATGAGTTTTCTAAGGTTCAGTTGATTGGTGTGTATTTGGCTTTTTTCCTTACTTGCCATTACAAGAAAAATTGGTTTTTAGCGATAGAAATTACCGACGAAAAATGAAAATTTTCTATCAACAACTTATTTTGGCGACGGAAATTACCGACGGAAAGATTCGTCAGAGAAGCGACCACAGTTAAAATTTTGCAACGGATATGTCAAATCTATCACAAATTTAGCAACGAACTATTTTAATTCCGTTGGTAAATTTAGCGACAAAATTTTGTAATTCCTTTGGAAAATTTAGCGACCAAATTTTGCAATTCCGTCAAAAATTTTAACAACCGTAAGTTATTTGTCCGTCAGTAAATTTAATGCTACACATATACATATTGCAAAATTTCATATCATTTAACATTATGATTGAAAAGTAGAATTACATCTTTATATTTACATGTTAATCCAAAAGGAAAACATGCAATTTCCTTTATTACATATATAACCATTTTTTAATCAAAAGACAGATCCAAAGCTACTTTTACTCCTGGATGTTGACCGTGGTCCCTACAGATGTTCACTGTACCTTACTTGTTAGGACCCGTTTCCGAATCTCAACCTCGAAGCACAAACTTAACAAAATCAAGCAAACAATAAAACAAATCGGAAGTGAATCGAATTTCATATGAACTGAAACAAATGTGTCCGACAACCGTGAACAAATATCTTAGCAAAGGGTCGCGTTGGAAACCTTATAGACACTA
>JANKOE010000002.1:57441959-57454948 GCA_026284465.1 Erythroxylum citrifolium | reverse complement strand
ATATTGACAAATTATATGATATACATTTCAAGTTATAAAATTTGTATCTGTATTCATACATGCAAGCCATAACTTACCACCATTAGAAGGGTGTCAAAATCACACTTGTATAATCCTACTATACACATATGAGCAATATATGCATACAAATCATTTATGTACATGTAAGGTTTCTTTGGAATGCATTATGCTCAATCTTAGGCTATGTTTGGTTAGGGGTTTTATTATGGAATGGAATGGAATGGAATATTAGCCTATTATTTGGGAGGAGGTTTTATAATAGAATGGAATGAGATGAAAGCGAAGGGTTTCATATTACATCTCATTCTATCCTAAACAGTAAAAATAGAAAACCTCTAATTTAGAGGGTTTAGAATAGAATGTAAAATGATAAATATGTAATACCTAATATAACCCTACCCTAATACCAAGCAAGACAATACATTTGGGCATTGGCAGAGGAAGAGCACCATCTCTGGGCAGTAGTGGATGGTTGTTAGTGATGAGTGTCATAGCCGACAACCATGGCCATACAGATCAACACTTTTCCAAACCCAGAAAACGCTTTGAAACAGAGGAAGCATTGGTCCATTCCTCAGATTAGGAAGAAAGAGACACAATTGTGACTTGTTAAGTCGCAATCATGGCTTGGTCACAGTTGTGCTCGGACACTGAATAGACCAAACCGTGAGAGATAAAGAAAGAAGGAAGAGAGGAGAAAACACACAGAGAGAGAGAGAGAGAGTCAACTAAAGAAGAAGAGAGTATAATAGTCATTTATTATTATTATACATACATTATATTACATTCCATTTCATCTAACATCCAAACAACATTTCACTATATTACATTATGAACTCTTCCATCCCTCTTAAACAACAATTTTCTAATATTACATCCATTTTCATTCCATTCCATTAAAAACTTTACATCCAACCAATCATAACCTTAATTTCCAAAGTTCAATCACCCAATTCACATATGATAAGTCCTATTTCATTTATTTCTAGGTGTTTGAAAAGTTTCATACACATTCAAAAAGGTTTGGATATGGTTCGATAAAAATGGAAATGAAAACAAACTTAAAATAATGTAATTTGGGCTAAGCCTACAGTGGTTTAAAAATAGGCAAACAATCAGTCCAAAAGCACCTAGAAATAAATGAAATAGGACTTATAAAAAAAAATCAGTCCAAAAGCAAATCACATTAAGGACTCCAGTTGTTCCTTAATATGAATATAGAAAACATTCAAACTAGGTTTTTAGGTCCTCTAGAAATTTGTTCCCTTATGTCTCAAAGTTCTATAGCACTAACAATCAGACCATTTGAACTTCCCAATCATGATATATAGACCAAATATCACAAGCTACTCCAAAATAACAAGAACAACATTAGGTTACCATTTTCAATCCCAATTTCCAATATCATGAAGCCTAAATTAAGTCAGATTCTCTTCTAGAGATTTATATTTCTGTCTTATTTTACATATGAAACTGAAATCACCCAATTTAGAGGTCTTAAGGCTAATTTATGACCCAAACAATATGATTGGTTCAATAAACACTAGATAAAATTTCACTACACGATACTCTCTTATCATATTTAACCAATTCTATGCAAAATAATACCAAAATAACACCAAAGCATCATCTCAACAACTATTCCAAATCCAAATGAATCTTTGCATCCATTAAAATATATACACAAATAGAAATTATACTAATTGTATTCCCAAACCTTAAAATTGGCAAAGTAGTTCTTTTAATGCCTTTTCTTCCCTTCCTTTTCGGCTTTGCTTACTAGAAACACCATAAATACAAATCTCAATCCCACTTCCAACCTTTTAATTTCAGTTATTCATAATCAAAGCAAGAAAAATGAAGATGAGAAAACAAACCATAAGCTTTTACCTTGATTTTCACCTAGGATTAGATTGATTCCTTATGCAAAATGGAGTGATTAAGGAGATGGAATGGAGAGAGATGAGAAGAAAATTTTTTACCCTACATACACATCCCCCTCCCCTTTCTTCTATTCCCCTCGTGAATTTTCTAGCCTTAGACCTATGTTTCAATCTCATTTGACCATATGTTACAATCCTATTGTACCATATGTACAATCCTATTATACCATGTTTTACAATACTATTGGACCATGTGTTACAACTTTATTAGACCATGTGTTACAATCTTATTGGACCATGTGTTACAATTCTATTGGATACACATAAGCTTTAATCTTATTGGTCACACATTCTTCTTCCTTTAATTCCCACATTGGCCTATAATCTTATTAATTAATTTCATTCTCCTATGTCTTAATTTTCTAATGGCATAAATTTCATACAATTTGGTTAATTATTTAGGGAGTTATACCCAAAATACTACAGGTTGTTCAAAAATAGGGACATTAGCCATAACTCAAATTCAACCTAGAATTAAAAAATCTTAGAGGCAGAATCAATTTTTAGTTTATTCATGAAAGTTTTAAATCTATGTCTCTAGTTTAATCTCCAATTTGAATTATCCAATTTAGAGGTCTATAGGCCAAAATATGGTCCAATTATAGAAGTCTGTTCAGTGGAACTTATGTACGCATCCCAAATCAACTAACTTTGATCTTATCATGCAAGAGCAACACAAAAACACATCATATTTAACCAACAACATCTCATTTGCTTATGGAATACTTCTTTTATCAATTCCCCTGACATCACGCTCGTAAATACATGCAAACATATCAAAAATTCTCATTTATATTTCATGTTTGAGGATGTATATCTATGCTGGAACTAACAAATTATCTATTTACCCATATCTTTTACATTAGGTGTTATTGTGTCACTTACTATACTTATGCACTTAATTCGTTCTATTTACTTTTTAATACACCCTAGATATGCTATAATATTTATAGAGTATATGTCGGAGGCTTACATTTATTACTATTCCTATGTCGATTTGGGAGGACAAACTTAAAATCGTATAGTTTTTCATTTGTAACATGCAGTTTCATGAAATCATAAACCAAAAAGAGGAGAGAGAGGAGAATCATCTGAGCATTTCCAAGACATAAAACTAAGATGATATGGCCTTCCTCAATTGGTCCTTACAAATGCTTCTACGAGTGGATGGAGGAGAGACAAAGTCATCGCTCGTCCAAATCAAACTGGACCCCACGTTGACATGTGCGTGGGACCCCTATAACCTCAAACCCGACAGAGATCTTCTTGTGCTTATTCTAACTAACTCGGCGTTTCCAAATCTTGACATCCAGTGACGAAGCCGAAGACACCAACCAATTCTCATAAAAGGGCTCTTGCCTGCACCATCACTCTATGTGCCTCCGCTTTCTCAGGGACATGCATATTTAGTAAGATGGAGAGAGACTCTTTTTATGCACAATAAAGATCCAAACTTTACTGTATATCTGTGCATATATTATATGGTATTAGAATGTAGAGAGAAAATGCGAGTCCTGGAAAATGGGAATATAGATGTTGGGAAGAATAAGTACAACAGGATGGACTCGGAATCTGCAGATGAAGATATCGTGTTGTCCAGAAATGGGCAACGACTACTGGGAGGAGATGGTTTTAACGGGAGAAATGATACAACGAAATATGTGTTTGCATGTGCCATCTTTGCCTCCCTAAATTCTGTGCTTATGGGCTATGGTTAGTCTTTCTCTTAATCCTATTCCCCTATGTCTATATATTTCTTATATGATCTCTGTGGTTATTGTTTCATATGGTTAAATTTAACCTACATGTCTGACAATGTTCCTTCCTTGTGTTATATTACATCTATTTCCTCTGTTCTTCTGTACTACTTTGTTTCAATTGTCTTAAGAGGACTTTCATTACCATAGCACGGAATAGGTTAAATAATTGGAACATAGTTGTGAGAGGTCAAATGTGCAAAAGGTGTATTTTCATTTGCCAATCTGAAACTACATCAAAATTTTGTGTACTTACCACTGATCCCATTAGACAAGATTCCTTAAATTAGTTTTATATCTTTCATAACTATGTATTGGTTCTCATTATTACATTACACTCCAAATTGTCAAATTGCAGAAGATCCATCCATTACCTACTTTAATGAACATACGAGCAAGTGAGAAAATTTTCTTGTATTAGTTCATTCACTGTCCAATATAGGATAGATTAGATTTGTCGTTTGTCATTGATCCTGATCACTTTGCAGATGTGGGTGTCATGAGTGGAGCTATTATATTTATTCAGGAAGATCTGAAGATATCAGTGTTACAAGAAGAAGTTCTTGTTGGAATTTTGAGCATAGTTTCGATTGTGGGTAGTTTAGCAGGAGGAAAGACATCAGACGCCATTGGAAGAAAGTGGACAATAGCTCTTGCAGCTTTTGTCTTTCAATCAGGGGCTGCTATAATGGCTTTGGCACCCACTTTTAGAGTAATTATGATAGGCAGAATCTTGGCAGGGGTAGGGATAGGCTTTGGAGTTATGATTGCCCCAGTTTATATTGCAGAGATATCACCCTCTGTTGCTAGAGGATCGCTTACTTCCTTTCCTGAGATTTTTGTGAATCTGGGAATCCTTCTTGGATATGTTTCAAACTATGCCTTCTCTGGGCTACCAGTTCATCTTAACTGGAGAATTATGCTGGGTGTTGGGATACTTCCCTCCATTTTTATGATTCTGGCACTGTTTGTGATTCCTGAATCCCCAAGATGGTTGGTTGTGCAGAATAGGATTGAAGAAGCAAGATTAGTTCTGTCTAAGACAAATGAAAGTGAAAGTGAAGTAGAGGAGCGGTTGAGAGAGATACAATTAGCTGCTGGGCTTGAGAGGGAGGAGAAATATGAAGCTAAAGCTGTATGGAACGAAATCGTAAATCCCTCGCCTCCAGTTCGAAGGATGATGATTGCTGGTTGTGGAATTCAAGTTTTCCAACAAATTACGGGCATTGAGGCGGCTGTATATTATAGCCCAACCATTTTTAAGGATGCAGGTATCAAGGGAAACAGTCAGATTCTTGGTGCAACTGTTGGTGTTGGAATTACAAAGACTCTTTTCATTTTGGTAGCTACTTTTCTTATTGATAGAGTGGGTAGAAAACCTTTGCTTTATGTAAGCACAGTTGGAATGACAATCAGCTTACTTGCTCTGAGCCTTACTTTATCCTTCACCAGTGCTGGAAAACTTGGAATTGCGTTGTCTATTTTGTCAGTTTGTGCAAATGTAGCTTTCTTCTCTGTAGGAATTGGCCCCATTTGTTGGGTTTTGACATCTGAACTCTTCCCTCTCAGACTTAGAGCTCAAGCGTCGGCTTTCGGTTCACTCGGAAGTAGGGTCAGTAGTGGTCTGGTCACTATGTCCTTCCTCTCAGTGTCGCGTGCTATTACAATGGGAGGAACCTTCTTTGTCTTTGCATTGCTTTCAACTCTGTCTGTTTATTTTGTCCACACGTGTGTTCCCGAAACAAAAGGTAAGTCTTTGGAGCAGATTGAGATGATCTTTCACGAGGAAGGACTGTGGAAAAATGGTGGTGTTGAATTAGGAGATGTAGAACAGCTAGTACCCAAATAACTTTTCATAGGATCAGATATGCGTCACTGAAACTTATCACTTGAGCCAGTTTCTAATTTTCACATGCCGAAGGATTTTTCGCTATCTTTTGTTTTCTTCGCTGAAAACATAACAATTTTGTCCAAATACTTATATTACTTTATCTTCATACACTAAGCATAATCTTATCCCTTACGTAGTTTTAAATGATCATTTTATATTATGTTTTAATTTTTAACTACTATTTAACAATTAATATTAAACATTTTATCCTAAAACATCAGGTGAGTCCAATATTTATCATCTTCTGCTCACATTAGATAGGTTTAGATGATCAGTATTCTGCGATTTCTTATATTTATCTAATAACTCATGCAACCAACATACTACAAGAGTTTATAGTCATATATCTATTAGGAATATAGAATATCTCGATTAACGAATTAATCATTGAGTAGATTTTATATGCTATACACTACGTCATATGTCACACTTCAATCCCCTTTGATCTCATTTGTTTCATTATATCGCAAATGTAGGAGTTTGGTGAAATTCATGAAATTCTTTTATTGGTTTTTTCTAAGGAAATAGTTCATTTTATTTACGGATGGGAACAATATCCAACTAATCCTATTATGACAAAATAGAAAATTAACAAAATAGAAAATAATAAAAATATAAAAGTTTCGATTTCTTGATAAAGAGAAATATGACCAATAGTGGTTTGAATATATATACAACAAATTTCTTCTTTTAGATAGTTTCTACATATAGGGACCCACAGATTCACATTGAACTTTGACAGGAACTTTTCTTAAAGTAGTAACGCATTGATCTAGTTGCCACCGAGCCACAGAAGACTATCTAAATAGATTCTTTTCTACCCACATGCTTTATCATCAATTCTTTCATTTTGATGACCGCTACAATTACCTGCGTAATATCTAATTACACAAATAACAAGATAATTCCCACTTAATGATTCATAGAGCCGAATAAGTATATTTTGAGTTCATACAAAAATTAGATCTCCAGTAACCGGAGACAAGAGATTCATATGAGAAAATATAAGTAAAAGAGCTTCCATTGACCTCTAATGATAAAGGTACATAACAACCATTTGATCCCCATCAAAATTTACATTGAATCCCTTATGAACTAATGAATGTAAAGAAATAGTACACCTTTCCAAATGACATTCTTTTTTATATCTACACATTTCACAGTTCTATCGAAAATTCATTATGCCCCTACCACACTCCAACTTTGTAGTTTTCACTACCTGTCCATGATTAGGCCTTACAATTTGATGATGGACCTAAAAAGCCACCTATAGATACATTACATCTAATCAATCTAGATAACGCTCACATCCTCTGTATTGCCATGTCTGCTGGCATAGGGTTAGTCAATAGTTCTTCCCTAGATATTGTCATTGCTTATTCTCTAGGAAAAGAAGTTCATAACCTATAGGCCTTTTACCTCCTTGTGGCATTGTTCTGTTAGGTTTTTGTCTATTGTAAAAAAATTCCCCATTATTGCCTCTTGTAGGAGTTTGGGTTGTCTTAGTCCTAGTTTGGTTGATTATCCTTTCAGACCAACTACTGATCATCGTTTTAGTAAGCCATTGCCTCATCAATTGGCTAATAAGATGTAAGCCCCTCCTCGAGCAAGTTCCTCCTTTTTTTTTCCTCAACCTACAAGTATTAACAACCTTTTCCAACCATTATTCCCCTTCTAAAGGTAAGTTTTACGTATTACTCACCCGTTTCCCACTGGAAACACCACTTCCCATCTGACTTGCATGTGTTAAGTATGCCGCTAGCGTTCATTATGAGCCAAGATTGAACTTTCCATGAGATTCTTAATTGTATTACTTATAGCTTCCTTGTTTATTGACAAAGTGGATTCAGAACTATTTTTCATTTCAAGGAATAACTTGTATCTATGTGTTTCATATTCGTTTAGAGTTCGCTCTAAAAAATATAATCATCCATAACCCCAATCCCACAAGCCTCTTAGCCACTCTCATTTGATCACAAGCTTCTTAGCCACTTTCATTTGACTCAACATGTTTCATTCGATGTGGGTAAGAGAAGACCCCTATTTGGTATTCTTAGAAAAAGAAAATAAAGAAATTAGAACCAAATTAAGACGATATGAATCAACCCTTTCTTCTTGTGTAAAAGATCTTACCATTTTCAAAGGAACTAAATTTACATCTCCTTTTTATTTCCACTTAAGAGTTCTTATATGTTTCCATGCCCTTTTGAGACTCTGAAAAATGAACAAATTCTTTTTCTTAGGAACACATACAATATCCGTCATTATAAAGAAAAAAGGCTAATGATAACCCACCATTAGCCATTCATTTATTAACAACTTTATTTATGAATCATGATTTTTTTTTGGTAATATGAATAAAATATATTTCTATCGTTCGGAGACAAAATATATAACTTGTCCTCCTCTTTCCTAGCAAGAAAAGATTGAACTTTGTGAAAAGGATGGCTCATTTAGATCGACACGAGAGTCCAACTACATTATATTGCCATAATCCATGTTGTATATTTAAGAGTATGACCTCTTTACTTCTTTCATGTTACAATCCTCTTCTCACTGAAACCTCTTTTCCTTGTCACAGAGACAAAATATAAGTCTGATGCCATCAGTTCATCATGGAATAAAGGAATCACTGAGCTAGGATCACTAACTAATACTAATAGAATAGAAAATATATTAAATAAAAATAATTATTTTAAATATATTTTCCATAATTATGTTGCAACCGTATGCTTTATACAATCAATCAAATCAAATAAATATCCCTTCAGTATAAGATAGGTTATCGAAAGGACCTCGGAGACCCAACTAATTATGAAAATCATGATCCTTCAAAAAATGGGTTCCTATTTGAAGAGTCCAAAGGATGATGACGCTCCTAGCTCCTAGCTCGTTGCTTTTATTGGTTTAAGATGGAGAATGACATGGAATTGTATGTCAAGACGTGCCTTATATGTTAATTGAATAAGTTAGAGAGGAAGAAGGAAGTTGGTTTACTACAACCCTTATCCATTCCCAAAAGATCGTGGATGTCATTTTTGATTTATTTCATTAATGTGTTTCTAAAGGTGGACAACATGGTGATTGTAGATAGATTCTCCAAATAAGCAATCTTGATGCCAACACCCGCATCTTGTTCCTAGGACATCGCAACAAAGTTGTTCTATAAGAACATGATTGTAAATTCGAAAGGATGTAGTTTCACACAAATTATGAATGGCTGCAGTCGCTATAAACTTTCTAACAAAAACGAAAACAAAAAAATCAAATAATAAAATAATAAATCAACATACAAAATTTGTTAATGCAGTTCGGCATACCTTGTCTACGTCTATAGGGCCCTCACCCAGCTTAATACTTTCACTAATAATAATATTTTTATATAAGATCTTATTGAGCCGGCTCACTCAACCCTCGACACTATCCCTCCTCCTCATAACTTGTGAAAGTATTTCACACCCACTAACACGACCAACTCGTGCTAACCTCAACAGATGATTTTCTCAACAATGTTTAATGGCAACGATATGAAATAAACACTTAAGTGTTAAACAATAATCAACAAAAACAAACACACTTTAGATAAGAAAAGCAATTTCCTTAGTAATTCCAGCTTCTTCAATGAAAGATCGGAAAGTTGTACATAAATAAATTTGTTGTAGCCTTTCACAGTAACATCACACCCATGGCCGTAAAAAAATCAACAATGAACATAAACGTTTCTTCACCGAAATGTTGCAAATAACGGAGCTACAAAATCCATGATGCTTACTGGAATTTTTCGCACACAGTTGCCACTATCGACAGCCACCAGAAACGTACCCAATTAACATCCAGTCAACTCAACAAACATCACACTATCGACCAAAGATTTTTGAAATTTTCTCACACCATAACTCACAAACAACGGCCAAAAAATTAACACTCCATGTTGGATCTCGTTTCTGAATTCCAACTATCGCTCTGATACCATAAATGTTGGGGCCGAGTCTTGTATCGAATCCTAAAACACCCATTTGGGGCGATCGGGAGAGATTGGGCCAGAGACATGCCAAACCCGATTTGTAAGAAATTCCAGCGTTAGCATTGGTGGGTTTGCCACGACGATGTATGGTTTCGTTGCGACAAAGTTACAAAATTTGGACATAAACCCTTCGGGAAAGGTTTGTCGCGGCGCACTCTGGGTCTCACCGCTGCGAAACCTTCGAACAAAACCCAGACCACTAACATTCAACAGTGCAAACATAAAATCATTTCCTTTAACATCATACAATACCCTATTCCATTTCTAAAAACAATTCCCAATCTCAACTAAGAAGATAAACATAAATATACACAAAAGATCTTTTTCAAGTCTTGATTTCATTACAAAAGCCACACCATTGGCTTGATGAAAAAAATACAAAAATACCAATACACATGATACAATTGAATGCTTATAATGCTATCCAAAAGTAGTCGAATTAACTTAATTACTAAATGTAGCTATCTTGGAGTTTGTCCAATTACCTTGCAAGGATTGTTAACCTTCTCGTTCTGCACCTGATGAGTGAAAATGATGGGGTGAGCTGCGAAGCTCAGTGGCTTATATATTTATAGCTATTGGTAATTAGTCACAAATTCAAGCATATGTATATATGTACATACTCCATCTCATGTATATCTAGCAATTCCATCAGTTCCACAATTCTAATTCAAATCTTCATAGTTCAACATACTTTCAAAACATAAAACATATTAAGTATAATCAATCTCAAAACATGACACTCAAATTTTGCATCATAACTTGACAAATCAAAATGCAAATGAACAAACAAATGGCTTGAGAGTTTCGTGAAACAAAACGGATAAACCAAAATTTATACAGTGAACAAAACGAGTCCGAATTCTTGGGATCTCGTGGCCTCAAGCGGGCAACGGGGAGAAGTCTGTGGTCAACGTGCACGTGACTAATGAAACGTTCCTCTCTTGCCCAAACAAAAGCACATAATCATGCTCAAATCATTTTATCATATGCTCATACTTTCATACTTTTTCTTCTTTTTGTTTATACAAAATGTTGTGACCTTTTTCAAGGTATAACATAATCACAATTCATCATACATTTTCAACATTCATGACAATTCAATTTCATGTAATGTAAGCATACACACATAGGCAAGAATTTGCCCAATCACATAATAACTATAAATATATTACCCACCTATTTACTTGCACAATCCAAGTCAAGCTTGCCTTTCC
Organism: Erythroxylum citrifolium; assembly: GCA_026284465.1. NCBI lineage: Eukaryota > Viridiplantae > Streptophyta > Magnoliopsida > Malpighiales > Erythroxylaceae > Erythroxylum > Erythroxylum citrifolium. Next base: position 57,444,095 of record JANKOE010000002.1, on the reverse strand, counting down.
TCTTGCTTTTGGATTGTCATTCCTTGGTCTCCTTCAAACAACAAAGATTCATTTAACCCAATATTCAATAAAATCCATAAGCTCTAAGAAATCGAAAATAATAACAAATTGAGCTTGGACTAAGACTACCCATAGTCCTTCTACGTTAGAAAAACCAAAACTTAGTTTAGAAATCTATAAAAATCCATCTAGGGTTTCTCTTCTTTCTTCCTACACAACTCATCTCTCTCTCAAATCCCTTTTGTTTTTCTACTAAGATTAAATCAGAGACATGTCCGTTAGTTTATGCCCTTTCAGCCAATCAATTGGATGCAAATTAATGTATGACATTAGTTTTTTAATTAATGAAAAGGCATTATTTATCTTTGTGTATTAATTTCATTAATATTTTATGTTTTAATAATAAAGATAAAATCCTTGGAATATTTACTGTGTAATTGAAATTATGATGAGATCTTAATTATGAGATTCAATTTACACTTATGTGTTATTCCTAAATGTTCCTAGTTGTAGTTTCATCAAGATTGGATATGAAATGGTAAAACTAGTACACATTATGTTTCTTTGTTATGAAGAAAGTAATTGATCTCATAAATTAAAGTGTATATATACTTAAACTAATGTGTGTGTAATTATTAGAGAATATGTCACTAAACTGATCCGATTATGGGAATTTCGAGTGGAATATTACTTATATGTCTATGGATTATCTCATAATGACGGTTGTATAATTGATCCTCAGACTTGAGATTACTAAAGTATCTAATATGGAAATTACTATATTTTGATGCTACTTATGAATCATTCTAGGATAATTCAGTCGGTAGTACAGTATGAACATATGTAGATAGTTGAGTAAGTCAATATAGGATTCGTCACTCTAATGTAATTAGAGAGAATATTCTGTTGTTTTTGATTAGTAATGATTTATGAAATTCTCTGGCCAGAGTGAATTGATATTTGAAAAGAAGTTTTCAAATTTCAATTATAAATCAATTACTAATTGTAAGAACGAACATGATTGGGTGATAAGAGTAGACATTGTATCCATACTCTGTCCAATTAGAATATTGAATCACGAAAGGATTAAATTATACATTATAGCCATTCACGGACAGGTTAAGTCAATCACTTTGACATTCCTGATATTTAGGTAATCATGACATGTTGCTAGACATCAATCATAATTTATGATTATGAATTATTTAATTAGAGAATTAAAGATAAATTAAAAGGAGTTTTAATTTATCTAATTCTAATTGTGAATTAGAATTATAATTTATAATCATTGCCAACTTATTAGGAACCTAATGGATCACACATTAAAAAGCAATTTGTGAAAGAAAAATCAATTTAATTAAGTCGGACTTAATTATAAAGTTTGAGAAACTTTGAGAATCAAATATGAGATGTTTGATTTTATTAAAATTAAATTAACTAGAATCAGAATTTGATTCTAATTATAATTATAATTAGAGAGTTTTAATTTTAATAAAAGACTATATTGATTTTTCTATTTAAAGGAAGAACTTTATGAAAGCTAGCACTTTTTATCTTCTTCCTCCAAAGGCAGTTTAGAAATTGCTCTGTGGATACCATCAGAGGCTGGACAATTGGACAACTCATGATTGATCATTCAGAGAAAAAGATTCAAAGTATTTCTTTGGAAAGCAACAAGGTACTATTTCTAAATCGAATATTGTTTTGATTCAAGTTTAATCAACTATTGGAATTCGCTCAGAATCCGAAAAATTTTAATTTCCACTGCGCCCATGATTCGATCATGGTAGGATTCCAACAAAAGTGTCGACTGCTCACGAATCAGTTCTTGATCTTGTGTCAACTTTGATCATATTCGGGGGTTGAAGTTGAGACGTTGAACATAGGGCCGTCACACGTTGTTTTTCAAGTCATCAAGTGACACGTCTCCTTCCAACGCACGCACTATCTGTTTTGCACAATGTTATGAATACCGTACCGGGCTCGATACCGGATTGAGCTTTGGAACGAAACTGTACCGGTACCGGTCGGTATCGGGTGCCGTTTCGGGATAATTTTTTAAATTTATAAAATAGTCCCTAAAATTTTTAAAAATTGCAAAATAGTCCATATTGATATATTATACAGTTGTACTGT
>JANKOE010000002.1:57399485-57409975 GCA_026284465.1 Erythroxylum citrifolium | reverse complement strand
TGCGTTACCAAACGTCGGTGTCTTTGGTATTCTGCTTTTGTGATTGTTGATTTAATTGTGCGAAAAATTTAATTTTTTTTAGACAGTCTGCAAAATTATTGAAGATTTAATTATTTCAGTTTACATGACTGTTTTATTTTGCTTCTGGAATATTGAAGAATGCTCACATATGATGTGTTCTGTCAGTATATGCGTATTCCTTATTTTGCCTCTGGATATGCCCATGTTTTATTAAACTTGTTTTCTAGAAATTGATTTGTTTATGCGACGAGGATCTGACTTTCTGGAACATCAAATCAAGAAAAACATAGAACATGTATATGTGTTTAATTGTCATTGTCTTTTTTTGGATAACTATTATCTGTCTTCTTTATATATTTGTTTTTGCTTGCTGTTGCCTTTTGGATCTAGAAAATTGTTTTCTCTGTGCATCTGCCCATGCTTACGACCATGCGTACACGTCTATTGATTTTGAAAATATCTGCATTTACTACCTATGATTATTGTTCTGGTGTTGGAAGCGTTTGGCGTCGCCGCTAGAGAATTCGATGGGAATCGCCCATCAAATGACGACGCCACTGAAGAAGATGATAGGCATTAATCGCCCATCGTACCCGACGCTTGGGCAGTCCGAAAAAGCCGGAGGTGAAGAAGCAGAAATGTGGGTTGGTGGGTTGCGACGATGGTGTTGGTTGAGGCAGAAGTGGGAGGGAGCGGTTGGAGAAGACAATAGGAGACGCTACTCTTCATGATGGGAGATGCTTCTATGCTGTTTTATGCGCCCTCTCGCGCCTCTCACGGTAGCTTTGATGTGACAAATAAATTTGGGGGGTTTTGCTCCAAGCTACTGTGCACTTAAATGGAAACACTGCATTCTCGCCTCTCATGCTCTTTGACTGTAGCTTGATGTGACCTATAAAATTTGGAGTTTTTGATCCAAGTTACTGTTCACCTAAATCTAGGAAAGCGTTTGTGTTCTTCGTTGCAGACGTTGACTGGGATGTCTATTACACACGCCAATCAACTTACCTTTCCCCGCATGTCATCATCTTGCGCTTATGTCTTTTTAATGTTTTTAAACCCTTAAATCTTCAATGTAATTAATTTAATAGAGATTAAATTAATTTATACTTCTAATAAAATTGAAAAATGTTTTACTAAGAAATGCTTTGGAATTTTATTAAGAAATGCTTTGGAATTTAATTTAATTCTTCAAGAGTTAAATTGTAAATTAAATTTATTATCAAATCAATAATTAGAATCAAGCAAAAGTTTTAAATAATTTCTTTCTTAATTGGATTGTGTTTGAAATTATAAATGTAATGAGATTATATTAATTTGATGAGATCGGAAATTTTTGAAATCTTAAATCCCTCAATAAAATACTAAGTACACGTTATAAACATGATAGTTGTCTTCCATTATTTGATAATAAAACCATAATTCTATTTATTGTTTGGCTTATTGAGTAAACCCAATGTCACTTTAACCCGGATATATTTTATCTTAAATTAATGGGTTCTACTTAACTAAAATTGTATAATTTGGATTAGTAAAATCATGATCTAGAAGCAGGGTTAGGAATAATATATGTGATATATTTTTGGCAAAAATTGTCACCTAATGGTTCTAGGAGTCACATGAGATGTGATTGAAAAGTTATTTTCTACCTAATTTATTTTTAGTTAGTTTGTTGAGCAAACTCAAGATCAATTAATTTTAAATAGGATCCTAGCCCACTAAGATATTATTTGATAATTTTTTGATATAATAGTGATGGCTATTATTTTGTAGAAAATAGTAGGAGTAATCGATTATTTTAAAGTCCTTATTTTATTTGATTTTTGGATATAAATTAATATATGCTCCTTTTATGTTTTTCGGTTATTGAATTTAAAGATGACTACCAACCTGACATTGAGGTGCATCATGGATGCTAACAAGCTGACTGGACCCAACTTTTCGGACTACCTACAAAACTTAATAATAGTTCTTAGGCAAGAGAAGAAGTTGTATGTTCTTGATACTCCCGCTCCATCAAAACCTTGTTCAAATGCAACTGATGATTGGGAGAAATATTAGCATTATATTGATGACGTTGAACAAGCTACAAGTGTGATGTTAGCTTACATGTCTCCTGAACTTCAGAGGTAACATGAGAACATGGATGCACCTACTATGATACTGCATCTTAAAGAATTATTTGGTGCACAAAGTAGGGTGGAGAGATATCAATTCTCTAAGGCACTATTTCAATGCAAGATGACAGAAGGATCTTCAGTCAACCTTCATGTGATGAAGATGATTAGGTATATTAAAAAATTGGCCCAATTAGTTTTCGTCATGGATCACGAGTTAAGCGTTGATCTGGTGCTGCAGTCTCTGAGTTTGAGCTTTTCACAGCTCATCATGAACTTCAACATGAATTAGAAGGATACGGCATTGCCTAAACTGTTAAACATGCTTAAGACTATGGTAGGGTGCCTTAAGAACGAACCCAGTTCTGTACTTATTGTTAGTTCTTCTAAAAGCAAGAAAAAAGGCTTTAAGAAGAATAATAACAAGAAACAGAAGACCTATACTAATGTAGTAAAATCCAAAGGAGGTGTCAAGAAGAAAAATAATGATAAGGGCACATATTTTCATTGCGGAGTCAATAGATATTGGAAGAGGAACTGCCCATCTTATCTTGCTAGCCTGAAAGATAAAAAAAAAGCTTAAAGAAGTTGTCTCTTCATGCATGTTTATGATTGAGATCAATCTTTCTACTTCTGTTCCACATTCTTGGGTATTAGATACTGATTGTGGTTCTCACATATGTAATAACATGCAGATGTTAACAAGGAGTAGATCATTGAAGAAAGGCAAAGTGGACCTGTGAGTTGGTAATAGAGCAAGAGATGCTGCTTTAGCTGTAGGAACTTGTAGTTTAACTTTGCCTTCTGCCCTTATATTAGAACTCAATAATTGTTATTATGTTCCTATTATTACAACAATCATCATTTATATTTGTTATTTGGATTTGAATGGATTTGTATTTATAATTAAGGATAACAATTGTTCTTTTTATAAAGATGATGTTTATTATGAATCTGGATTGCTTACAAATGGTTTGTATGCGTTAGATCTTAAAAGGACAATTCTTAACATAAATAGTAAGAAAAGAAAATTAAGTAACCAAACTTCATCTTATTTATGACATTGTAGGTTAGGTCATATCAATGAAACTAGAATCACAAAATTTAAAAAAAAGAAGGATATTTGGATCCTTTTGATTATGAATCATATGAAATTTGTGAATCTTGTTTATTGGGAAAGATAACCAAACTACCCTTTAAGGAAAAGGGACAACATGCTAGTGAGTTACTATAATTAATGCATTCATATGTATATGGACCTATGTCCACTAATGCTAGAGGTGGATACTCATATTTCATTACGTTCACAAATGACCATTGTAGATATGGTTATGTATAATTGATGAAACAAAAGTTTGAATCATTTGAAAAGTTCAAAGAATTTAGACTAGAGATAGAGAAACAAACTGGAAAAAGTATTAAGACACTTAGATCATATCAGAGTGGTGAATACTTAAATCACGAGTTTCTTGGTTACTTAAAAGATAATAGGATTCTCTCACAATAGTTTTCTCCTACAACTCTACAACATAATAGAGTTTTTGAGAGGAGAAATCGTACACTATTAGATATGGTACGTTCCATGATGAGACAAGTAGTCCTTCCTTCATGTATCCTTTTAGGGATACGCAATTGAAACCGTAATATATCTTTTAAATAGAGTTCTATTTAAATCAGTTGATAAGATACCATATGAGATATGGACTGGTATATCTGATAAGCTTCAAGCTAAATCAGATAAATGCAAATTTATAGGATATCTGAAAGAGAGTTTCAATTATCAATTATATCATCCTATTGAGCAAAAGGTGTTTGTCTCAAGGCATGCTACATTCTTAGAAAGATAATTTATTCTAAAAGAAAGCAGTGGGAGTGAGGTAGAACTTAGAAAAGTTCAAGAGTCATAAATTCACATCAAAATGGAACAAGAACCTCAAGTTGATACAGACGATGTACAACCGAGAGTTTATGAGACACATAATCTACGACGAACTAGTAGGATACGTTGTCCTCCCACTAAATTAGATATACATATTAAGCAGGGAAAGGGTAATGTATTATTTATACATGACGAACCTACTGATTTTAAGGAAGCAATGTCAGACGTTGATTCTTTAAAATGCAAGAAGCCATGAAATCTGAAATGGAATCCATGTACAATAACCAAGTATGAACTCTAGTGGATGCATCTGAAGGTATAGTACCTATTGGGTACAAATATATTTTTAAGAGAAAAACTGACATGGATGGAAATGTACATCCGTACAAAGCAAGGTTGGTGGCAAAAGGTTATAGACAAAAACAAGGAGTTGATTTTAATGAAACTTTTTCATCAGTAGCACTGCTTAAATCCATAAGGATTTTATTGGTTATTTATGCATACCATGATTATGAAATTTGACAAATGGATGTCAAAACAACATTTCTCAATGAGAATTTACAAAAGGATGTGTATATGACACAACCTGAGGGTTTTGAATCCAAAGAATTTCCTAATCAAGTATGCAAGTTGTAAAGGTCCATTTATGGATTGAAGCAAGCGTCGCAGAGTTGGAACATCCGTTTTGATAAAACAATCAAAGAGTTTGATTTTACCAAAAATGTGGATGACCTTTATGTTTACAAGAAGGTAAGTGGGAGTGCAGTCATTTTCTTAGTGCTTTATGCAGATGACATATTCCTTATTGGAAATGAAATTTCAATGCTCCAGTCTGTTAAGATATGGTTATCTAAGAACTTTTCCATGAAGGATATCGGAGAAGAAGCAAATTATATACTAGGTATAAAGATCTATCGAGATAGATAAAAAAGGTTGCGTGGATTATCTCAATCCACGTACATAGATAAAGTGCTAAAGAGGTTTAGCATGGAGAATTCCAAGAGGGGATTCTTACTCATATCATATGGGATTTCTCTCTCACAGAGTATGTGTCCAAAGACACAAAAGGAGAGAGATAAAATAGATTGTATTTCATATGCTTCGAAAATTGGATCAATCATACATGCGATGTTATGTACTAGACCAGATGTTGCTTATAGTTTGAAGATAACAAGCATATATCAAGCCAATCTTAGTGAGGGTCATTGGACGGTTGTAAAAAACATCTTGAAGTACTTGAGAAGGACTAAAGATATTTTTCTGGTTTATGAAGGAACTGAGCTGAGAGTTCAGGGTCACTCGGATGCTAATTTCCAGTCTGAACAAGACAATAGTGGATCACAGTTAGGGTATGTTTTTACTCTTTGTGGTGGTGTAGTTAGTTGGAAGAGTTCCAAACAACCAACCATCGCAGATTCAACAACTGAAGCTAAGTATATTACTGTTTCTGAGGCAGTAAAGGAAACAGTTTGGATCAAGAAGTTCATCACTAAACTTGAAGTGGTTCCTAGCATTGTTGATCTGATAGTAGTATATTGCGACAACAATGGTGCTATTGCACAAGCAAAGGAACCCAGATCTCATCAACGGTCTAAACATATACTCAGGAAGTTTCACTTGATCAGGGAGATAGTGGAGCTGAAAGACATAACATTGGAGCGAGTTCCCACTAAAAAGAATCTAGCTGATCCTCTTACTAAGTCATTGTCGCAAAAGAGACATAATCAACATATAGATAGATATGGTATTAGATTCATAGGGGATTAGCTTTAATGCAAGTGGGAGATTGATAGTTTATGCCCTTACAGCCATTAAATTGGATGCAAATTAATGTATGACATTATTTTAAATTAATGAAAAGGCTTTATTTATCTTTATGTATTAATTTAATTAATATTTTATGTTATAATAGTAAAGATAAAATCCTTGGAATAATTACTGTGTAATTGAAATTATGATGAGATCATAATTACAAGATTCAATTTACACTTATGTGTTATTCCTAAATGTTTCTAGTTGTAGTTTCATCAAGACTAGATATCGTTGAAACGGTAAAACTAGCATACATTATGTTTCTTTCTTATGAATAAAGTAATTGATATCATAAATTAAAGTATAGAAATACTTAAACTAATGTGTGGGTGATTATTAGAGAATAAGTCACTGAACTGACCCGATTATGATAATTTCGGATGGAATATTTCATATGTGTCTATGGATTATCTCATAATGATGGTTATATAATTGATCCTCAGACTTGAGATTACCAAGGTATCTAGTGTGGGAATTACTATGCTTTGATGCTACTTATGAATCATCCTCGGATAATTCAGTCGGTAGTAATTGGATACAGTATGAACCATATGTAAATAGTTGAGTAAGTCAATATAGGATTTGTCACTCTAAAGTAATTAGAGAGAATATTCTACTGTTCTTGATTAATAATGATTTATGGAATTCTCTGGTCAGAGTGAATTGATATTTGAAAAGGAGTTTTCAAATTTCAATTATAAATTTCAAATATCAATTACTAATTAGCAAGAACGAACATGATTGGATGATAAGAGTAGACACTGTATACATACTCTGTCCAATTAGAATATTAAATGACGAAAAGATTAAATTATATATTATAGCCATGCATGGACAGGTTAAGTCAATCACTTTGACATTTTTGATATTTGGATAATCATAGCATGTTGCTAGATGTCAATCATGATTTATAATTATGAATTATTTAATTGGAGAATTAAAGATAAATTAAAAGAAGTTTTAATTTATCTAATTCTAATTGTGAATTAGAATTATAATTTATAATCATTGCCAAGTTATTAGGAACCTAATGGGTCACACATTAAAGAGCAATTTGTGAAAGAAAAATCAATTTAATTAAGTTGGACTTAATTATAAAGTTTGAGAAACTTTGGGAAAAAATATGATATATTTGATTTTATTAAAATTAAATTAATTAGAATTATAATTTTTTTCTAATTGTAATTAAAGAGATTTAATTTTAATGAAAGACTGTCATGATTTTTCTATTTAAAGGGATGAGCTTTTTAGTAGCTAGCACTTTTTGTCTTCTTCCTCTCAAAAGTAGTTTGGGAATTACTCTATGGATACCATCAGAGGCTGGACAATTGAATAGCTGGTGATTAATCGATCAGAAAACGTTTCACTGATTTTTCATCGAAAAGCGATCAAGGTTACGAATTCTAAATCGTTTTGTGTTTTATTCAAGTTTAATCAATTATCAGGATCCGTTAAAAATTTGTAAAAAAAAATTATTTTCTGCTGCGCACGTGATTCGATCACGGTTGGATTCCAATAATGTCGTATATCTCTCAAAGTGAATAAGCATCGGACATTCATTTGAACCTGGATATAACCTATATCGACAATCTTGGCAAACTTTGATTTCCTATCTTTATGTTCTAAAGTCTTTACTCTTATAGTTTAAGAAGTACAGTACTCCACTTTTGAAATACAATTACTTAGCACTCGAATCATTAACATGGAAGCATTCGCTTGTCATATAAGTTAAGGACACTTCATCATCCATGCTTGAAGTAGTTGTAACTGTACTCTTATCTCCATTATTATGATGATCTTGTTTTTTTAATCCATCTTCCACTTTTATCAGAACCTCTTAATGTGTCCTGGCTTATCATAATAATTGCATGTATTCAGCTATTTGTCACCTTTAGAATTTGAACAATTTTAAGACTTACCACTCCCCTTGGGACTCCTATTTTTGCTCCTTCCCTTGCTTTCTGCTAAAAAAGCTTACAATTGTCAACTCCTATCTCCTTTCTTTTGATTTCATCATTGAACATATTCTCTTTGATTACATATAAACAAAGCATACATTCAGGAGCTAAATTGTTAATCATCAGCACTAGCATCTTCCAGCTAGTTGGTAGCGAACTCAATAGGAATAAGGCTTGAAGTTTGTTATCAAGAATGATCTTCATCATTGTAAGCTTGTTGGCATAGATTTTCCAGCTTTCAATTCCAGGTTTATATGTTTTTAATTAGAGAGGCTTCTTACAGGTAGTCTTCCTTTCGTAGAGTCCTTCTAGCTTTTTCTATAGCTTAAAAGGATTTGTTTCTTAAGACATATAGTTTAATATATTGATATCATTTTTTTGAGATTCATGCCTATAGTTTTCCACTTTATCTTCTTCCATTTTCTATCTGAAATCTTTTCAAGTTTTGAAGAACATCATCCTTCACACCTTTTTCCATGTCAATAAGATCGAAAAGATCCTTGCAATACAAAAGGTCCTCCATCATAGGCCTCCAAATAGAGTAGTTTATTAAAGTCAACTTGACCATAAAGTTATTTCTACCTTCCATCAGGATGGTTTTGATATTACTTGTTGGGAGAAAAAATACAACTCTCTGAAAGATCAACTAAATATTAACAACAATAAAATACTCTTTAAGTTTAATTATAAAATATCTGTATAAGAATGAAAACTTAAGAAAACAAACACCAAGATTTAAATGAAAAACCCTCCAGTTTAGAGGGACAAACAACGTGCTAAATCGACAAGAAAATCCATTAAACTCAAATAAGGATTTACAAAGTTTAATATCTTAATCCATATCAACAATTTGGCTCACAATGTTTCAGAATTGAATCACAAAGTTGATATGTCAATCAACAAACTCTCAATCCAATCTTAAGAACAATAAAAGATGAGAATACTATACTACTATCTCTCTCTATTTTTCTTTCCTTTTTGGTGTTTCTAATTGCCACTCTTAATCAAACCTATGTCTTTTTCTTTTTTATATCCCAAAATATTTTTTGTGCATTATACATGTTAACATACAAGACCGTGCAAGTGATTGTGTTTTTTACAACGTCACTTGAGTCAAAGATGTACATTGTTATAGAGAGCTACACAGTTGTGGCATATGACCGTGTATGTCATTGACATGGCCATATATGTCTTCACCCTTCGTGCTTCCTACAGTTATGTTGCTACTTCCCTATGCCTCATTAAGAAGAGCTTCATCTAATTTTCATTCAACTTGTCTTCACTCATTTGTCATTCCTATAAACCATAAAAGCATAAATAATCACTCAATATAGAGCATAAAATCAACTTTATAATGTTGAAGCCACTAACGAATTGGTATATACTGTGAATTTTCCAATAATATAGATGAGAAAATGCTTTCAATAATAATGTTGTGAAATTGGGTTTATTGCAGGAGAATGCAAAACTAGAATTTGACTTCATTTTTATGGATGCTAACAAGAGAAATTACAAGCACTATCATTAATAGTTGATAAAATTGATGAAGGTGGGAGGTTTTATTGCGTATGATAATACAATTTAGTATGGATCAATTGTAAAAGAAGAAGATGCATGATCAAAGCCTTCGAGACTTGACCCCGAAGGCATCTTGGCATTCAACAAGCATATAGCCACCGATCAGTTATGGACTTACATTATATAGTTGTAATGCCCCAACATATACCCTGGAAGTTTTATAACATGTCTAAGGTGTATTAAGAAGTGAACATAATGAATTAAGTGCATCTTAGTAAAAGAAATTATGGTACTTAATGTAAAAGATATAGGTTAATGGGTAATTTGTTCGTTTTGGCATGGACATACACACTTAAATGTGAAAAATGTATAGGAACTTTTGATATGTTGCTTGCATTTATGAATGTGATGTGAGGGGAATTTGTAGAAGAAGTATCCTATTTGATTATGTAATTTTTTTGGGCTAAATTGGATGTGTTTTTGTGTTACTCTTGCATGATAAGATTGAAGTTAGTTGATTTGTGATGTGTACCTTGTTGAATGGAGAGGTTCCACTAAACATAATTATGTAATTTGGCCATATATTGGCCTTTAGACCTCTAAATTGGATAATTCTAATTGGATATTACAATAGAGACATAGCTCTAAGACTTTAATGAAGGAATCGAAATTTGATTCTACCTCTAAGATTTTGAATTCTGGTTTGAATTTGAGTTCTAGCTAATATCCCTGTTTTCGAACAACCTGTAGTGTTTTGGGTATAACTCCTAGAATAATTAACCAAATTGTACAAAATTTTACATTAGAAAATTAAGACATAGGGGAATGAAACTAATTGATAATATTGTAGCCTAATGTGGGAAGTAAGAGAAGAAGAAGAACTAATATGCAATTTTTCTAAAGTTAACACATGAACCAATTGGATTAAGACATGTGTGACCAATAATAATAAAGCATGTGTGTCCAATAGGAATTAAGCATATGTGTAAGTCTTAAAAGTTTTGGAATGGGGATATGGAGAGGGGAGATACACGACATTTTGTGGGTTTTAAGCTCAGATTTTTCTCCTCTCGATTTCACGTTCTTCATCCCATTATTTTCCATGTACGAAATCAAGCCAATCTTAGGTGGAAATCAAGGTAAAAGTTAGGGATTTTCTCTTCACCTTTATCTCTTCTTACTTTG
>JANKOE010000002.1:57374134-57399385 GCA_026284465.1 Erythroxylum citrifolium | reverse complement strand
TAATGACATAAGTCCAATACTATTCATGGAATGTAAATCACTTTACATATACGAAATACATGCATTTATTAAAGGAATACCTCATAATATATTATTAACAACTCATAATGTTAATACAGGAATCACAAATGTTCATTGGCCTAGGGCACACTACTAACACCCATACCTTTCCTAAGCTCTTTGAACCAAAAACTTTTCACAACTCCAAAAGATTAAAACCCACTTACCTTAAATCTTCACCAAATGAAGAAATATTTGGTTTAAAAGAAAGCTCTTATCTTCCTCTACCTTTTTCCTTCTTAGAACAACTTCAAAAACTCCCTTGAACACCAAGAAATGAAAAACCCTAGCTTTTTCTCCTTCCCCCCTCCCCCCTCTTCTCCTTATACGGCACTCTCTCTCTCTTCTCTCCTTAAATTTCATTTTTCTCTCTCCTCCAAAAGTAAGACACCCCATTTTCTTCTCTTTTACACCTTTAATGATTGGAAAAGGTCCAACTTACCCTTACTTATTAGCCTTGCAACTTAAATGCTTAAGTGATCTTCCCATAATGCCCCCTTCTGTAACTTATCACTTTAACTTTAATTCACTACACCCATGCCACATAATCCCAAAAATAATAACATGCTAATTAATTACAACATATATAAATCTTGCAAGACCCCAAAACTTGTCTAATCATACTTATAATAAAAAAAATTTCAGAATAATAATAATAATCATCATCACCATCATCATCATCACCATCATCATCATCATCATCATCATCATCATCATCATCATCATCATCATCATCATAATAATAATAATAATAATACATAAAAATAAGTAATCAAATAAACAAATAAATATATATTTATATATATATTTATATAATTAATGAAATCCATATTACAATAATAAAGTAAGGTTAAAAATAAGAATAAAATATATAATAGGTAAATAAATACATAAACAAAATAGGAGACAAGTAAATAAATAAATCTAACAAATCATTACAAAAACATATTTAGGTTAACAAGAAAATGTTTAGGTTAAATATTTAAGCTAAGTAAAAGGCATACGCTTTGAAGGAAAATCTTTAAAAGACCCATGAGAAAGAATTTGTGTGAGATCCTTTACTCTTATCCCAGTAAGTCAAAGTTTTTATTAAGGGTTATATCCTTAGTAAGTTTTAGCAAAATCGTATTATTCTTGATCGCCTACCACCAGTTCTTCTTAGGCCTTACTTTTTTCTTTTATAATTTCTAAATACAATCTTCTTGTATCTTCTCACTGAAGCATCAGGGTATTTCCTTTAATCATGTCTGAACTCTTTAAGCCTTTCTCTCTTAATTTTTCATTATATTAGTCAAATTTAATTTGTATGTTGCCATTACATTCTTGACCTTATCTCTTCTAATAAGGTTGCTCATCCAACGAAGCATCCTCTTCTCTACCACCATTAACTTATGACTATGCACCTATTTAATAGGTCAACATTCCTCCCTATAGAGCATGGCTGGCCTAATTGCTAAACGATAGAATTTACCTTTGAGCTTGAGTGGTATATTCTTGTTGAATAAAACTCCTGAAACACTTCTCTATTTAAGTCACCATGATATGATACGGTGAACTATTTCTTCATCGATCTCTCCATTACTTTAGATGATAGATCCTAAATACTTAAAAAAAATTTGTGGTATAACTTATGAACCAATCTTTGTTATTTCTATAATGGAAGCCACCCTGTGGCCCAAAAAGTTACACTTTAAGTACTTAATATTAGTCCTGCTTAATTTAAAGCCCTTTGACTTTAATATATCCCTCCAAGTTCTAGCTTGACATTTCTTGTCTCATCCACTAAAACAATGTTATCAACAAACATCATACACTAATGCACATCTCCTTACATATCCTTGGTAAGCTCATCCATCACTACTGCAAACAAAAAGGGGTTAGATGAGGAGCCTTGCTATAGCCCTATATCAATAGAATAATTCTCTGTATCTCCTCCTATCGTCCTTACTATATTTTTTACACATTAATACATATCCTTAGTAAAACATATATAGGTCATAGTAACTCCCTTAACTTCTAAACACCTCTATATGATTTCGTAGGTAACCTATCATATGCCTTCTCTAAGTCAATGAAAACTATATGTAGATTATACTGACTTTCCCTGTAATATTGCATTAATCTTTTAAGGAGATGTAAAGCTTATGTCATGGATCTTCATGGCATAAAGCCAAGCTAGTTTACTTTGATATCTGCATCCTTTCTAACTTTCTTCTCAATCACTTTCTCCCATAACTTCACAATGTGACTAAGTAGTTTGATTCCTTTATATTTGTTACAGCTTTAGACGTCCCCTTATTCTTGTACAAAGGAATAAGCATACTAAGTCTCCATTCATCTGGCGTTTTGGCAGACTTAAAGATCACATTCAAAAGTTTAGTCAGCTAAGTAAGACCCTCAAGGCTAGGCTCTTCCACACCTCTATAGGTATCTCATTAGGTCCTATTGCCCCTCCACTCTTCATCTCCCTCAAAGCTCTTTTAATTACTTACCTTATAATCTGTCGACAAGAAGTAAAGATATGATACCTCTCGGAAGTCCTAAGATCACCTAAAAAGATGTTGTCCTCTACACCTTCATTTAAAAGGTGATAGAAATATCTCTTTCATCTTCTCTTTATATTAATTTTAGCAACAAGTACCTGCCTTGCTTTATATTTTATATAAAAAAACTTGATCTAATTCTCTTGCTTTCCGTTCCTTAGCTCTTGATAACTTAAATATATGCTTTTCTCCATTTTAACTTAAATATATGCTTTTCTCCATCTTTCATATCCAATCATTAGTATAATTTCTCATAAGCTTTGCTTTTAGCTTCTAAGATTATCTTCTTTTCCTCTTTCTTTGTCAATTTGTAATTTTCTCTATTAACTACTCTCTCTACCTCTATGGTGCGATATAATAGAGCTTTATAGGCATCCTTCTTAAAATTAACCTTTTCTTATACATCTTTATTCCACTATCAAGAATCCATCTTACTATCCCTAGGCCCTTTAGAAACACCTAAGATCTCTTTAGTTGGTTTCTTTAAAAGAGTTGTTACTCTCTCCCACATCTAGTTAGTGTCTCCTTTTAATTTCCATTCCTCTTTATATATTACTCTATCCCTAATTTTTTTCATCGTATCCTCTGTAAAATTCCACCATTTGACTCTAGTACACCTTTTAGGACTTCTTTTCTTCCTTTAACCCTTAATTATAATATCCATAACCAACAATCTATGATAAGTTGACAAGCAAATGTTAGGTATCACCTTGTAATCCTTACAACTAGGTAAGTTGCTCAACTTTACGATGAAGTAGTCAAATTTAGTTTACGTGATTATATTCTTAAAATTCACTAGGTGCTCCTGGTTTTTCTTGAAAAAAGAGTTGGCTATCACCAACTCAAACTCTACTGTTAAATCTAATAAAGCAGTCCACTCTCCCACTCTCATTCCTATCACCATAATTGAAACCTCATAAGTCCATGAATAACCATCTAAGATTGCCCCTATATAACCATTAAAGTCTCCTCCTAGAATAACTCTCTCGTTAAGGGGGATCTACTGAATCACCTCATATACCTTTTCCTAGAATTTACACTTAAACTATTCATCCAACTCTACCTGAGGTGCATAAGCACACACCACATTAAAAATAATGCCTTTCACCATAATCGTTAAGGATATAATCCTATCATTATTCCTCTTCACCCCCACAATATGATATATGAGTTAGTTGATAACCAAGATACCTACCACAAAGTTTAAAACTATTAATATCTTTTGTTTTAGCCCTTGTCCACTTTGTCTCCTAGATACACGATATATGAATCTTATATTTTTCTAAAATTCTCACTAATTATAAAGATTTCCCTTTAAAGGTCTCGATTTTTTAAGAACCTATTCATAATCTGCCACCATCTTCTCTTTTCTTAAGCCTAAAATTCACTAAAGGACTAGCCTTTGTTCTATCATAAAAAATCAAAGCCACCACTCCTATCGTAATGCTCAAAACAAGTTATAGAAGGCAAGCCCAACAAATTCCTAAACAAATCTAATATTACTCGAGAAAGAAACAAGGATTGATATTAAATCCTAAAAGGTGCACCAAAAAATGGATATGAAAATCACAAGTGCACATGACCACAGGCAAATCAAAAATTAGATATCCTAAAAACTAAACCAATAATTGCAACTAGGTTTCTACAAAATGCTAAAACATAGTACTAGACAATTAAAAAGAACAAAAAAATTGAAAACTATAAACAAAAAAAGAACTTAAAACTTTTCGATGAAGACTAAAAATTGAAATTCCAACACCCAAAGAGCCACGAATCAACCATGAATAAACAGAATATGAAACCAATCATAAATGCATCCAATAGAGGAAAAAAAAGAAAAAAAAGAAATCAATTAAGCAGAAAACAACCAAACTACTCCTATATGTTTAAGGTTCTACACACCAACTCTATAAATTCTCATCATAATTAGCATCATTCACTAGAAATTCCTCTATTGTAGGGTTCACTATAAATATGCAAAAGAAAAGGCAAAGAACAAGTTTTTCCAAAAGTCAGATGAGGAAACATCTGAAAGAAGAAATTATTTGGACAAGTAATGATGAGACGAAACATTTCTGTAGGTTGAAGAGTATGGAACAAAAACAACCAAATTTGAAGAAAAGGAAGTTTCAAATGCGAAATATTAATGGAGGATACTACTCAGAACAGCAAAAATAATAAAAAGAGGAAATATGAACTAGTAACTAAATTTAATAACTCTATTTTACAATTTCTAAAGAAACAATTGAATATAAGCATAAGCCCGTTAGTTAAAAAAATAAGTGAATTATAATGCCAACAATGAACATAAACAAAAATCTATCATCAACCTAGTACATCAAAACGAGAAAAGATGAAAACTTTGAGCAGTTGAGAAAAATCTAAGTCAATAATCTTAAAAAATATGAGTAACCTTTTGAAACACTCTGAAAATTAGAGTTCACACAGATGATTCTCTAGTTTTAGGGTTATATGTATGAACAACATTTTTTAAAAAATGGGAAGAGAAAAGCAAGTTAATAGAGAAGAAGAGTTTATAA
The DNA here is from genome assembly GCA_026284465.1 of Erythroxylum citrifolium. NCBI lineage: Eukaryota > Viridiplantae > Streptophyta > Magnoliopsida > Malpighiales > Erythroxylaceae > Erythroxylum > Erythroxylum citrifolium. Next base: position 57,394,242 of record JANKOE010000002.1, on the reverse strand, counting down.
GTCAAAAATCTCAAATTTAACCAAAATAACCCAAAATGAAGTAGAAAATAGAGCTGTGTTTTTTTAATAAATAGATAGAGCATGATACTGGTGTGGCGTAGTGGCCGACGATCACACAACGAGCAAATCAAGAATCAAAGCACTACCTCAAGCACCAAAAAATGATAGAAATCGCAACATTGCAACCAAAAGTATAGCACAGGACAAACATTTATTTATTCAAATTATTCAAATTTAGAACCTCAAACTTCTCCGACCTAACCCAACCCATCTGTAAGGCCCCAACATATACCCTAGAATTATTATAGCTTGTCTACGATGTAATAAGAAGTGAACATAATGAATTAAGGACATCTATGTATATTAACATAACGAATTAAGCGCATCTAAGTATAGTAAAAGACATCATGGTACTTCATGTAAAAGATATGGGTAAATGGGTAATTTGTTTGGTTTGGCATGTTCATACATACTTAGATGTGAAATATGTATGGGAATTTTTTAAATTTTTGCTTGGATTTACGAGCGTGATGTGAAGGGAATTGATAAAAGAAGCATTCCATAAGCAAATGGGAGGTTGTTGGTTAAATTGAATGTGTTTTTTTGCGTTTCTCTTGCATGATAAGATCGAAGTTTAGTTGATTTGGGTTGTGTACCTTACTGGATGGATAGGTTCCACTGAACAGAATTCTGTAATTTGGCCATATATTGGCTTTTAGACCTCTAAATTGGATAATTTCAATTGGAGATTAAACTAGAGACATAGGTCTAAAACTTTCATGAAGGAACTGAAATTTGATTCTGCCTTTAAGATTTTTGAGCTATGGGTTGAAATTGAGTTATAGTTGTTATCCTTGTTTTCGAACAGCCTGTAGTGTTTTGGGTATAACTCTAGGAATAATTAACCAAATTGCATGTAATTTATGCCATTATAAGATTAAGACATAGGGGAATGAAACTAACTGATAAGATTATGGGTCAATGTGGGAATTAAAGGAAGAAGAAGGACCAATATGCAATTTTTCTAAAGTTAACACATGGACCAATTGGATTAAGACATGTGTGACCAATAATAATAAAGCATGTTTGTCCAATAGGAATTAAGCATATGTGTGAGTCTTAAAAGTTTTGGAATGGGGATATGGAGAGGGGAGATGCACGACATTTTGTGGGTTTTAAGCTCAGATTTTTCTCCTTTTCATTTCACATTCTTCATCCCATCATTTTCCATATACGAAATCAAGCTAATCTTAGGTGGAAATCAAGGTAAAAGTTAGGGATTTTCTCTTCACCTCTATCTCTTCTTACTTTGTTTATTAAGGAATGAAATTATACGGATTGAAGTAGGATTGAGAGGTATATTTTGGGTGTTTTTTTTTTCATGAGTCAAGCAAAGCCAAAGAGGAAGGGAAGGAAACGCAATAGAAGGCCTACTTTGTCAATTTTTAGGTTTGGGACTTCAATTAGTTGATTTTTGTATTTGTGTATAATTGAATGCATATATAAAGATTCATTTGGATGTGGAATGGTTGCTTAGATGTTGCTTTGGTGTTATCTTGCATAGAATTGGTTGAATATGACAAGAGAGTATTGTGTAGTGGAATTATGTCTAGGATTTGTTTGAGTCAATCACATTATTTAATTCATAACTCAGCCTATAGACCTCCACATTATGTGATTTTAGTTACAAAGAAATAGAACTAAATATCTTTAAAAGGGACTCTGACTTAATTATGGCTTTATGACCTTGGAAATTGATATCGAAAAAGATGACCTGATTTTGCCCCTATTTTGGAGCAGCTTGTGATAGTTTGCCTATATCTCATGATTTAGAAGTCCAAATGGTCTAATTGTTGGTTCTATAAAAAAATATAGACATAAAGGAAAATTTTTTCCACAAAACTTCAAAACCTATTTCTAACTTTTTCTATATGTAAATTAAGGAACAAGTAGTGGTATAAATGGAGAGAGTGTCTTTCACGACCGTAGCATTGTTTTGTTTCCAATTTCTACTGCATCTTATCTGAACTTTTATGAATGTGTATGAAAATTTTCAAACACCTAGAAATAAATGAAATATGACTTACCACATGTTAATTGGGAGACTGAATATTGGAATATAAGATTGAGCATAATGCATTCCAAAGAAAATTTACATGTACATAAATGATTTGTATGCATATTTATTACTCATATGCCTATAGTATGATTATACAAGTGTGATTTTGATACCTTTCTAATGGTGGTAAGCCATGAATTGCGTGTATGAAGACAAATATAGATTTTATGACTTGAAATGTATATCATATGACTTGTCAATATATGATTGGTGAAATTGACAAATGGTTAAAGGAAATGTTACAGTGCCTACTCTATTGTCTTGGTGGTGGATAGATGGGAATACCTATAGGGTTACAGTACAGCTATTACAGTTTGACACCAATGGTGTCCATAGTTTGATATCTTTGGGTATCCACAGTTTGATACTGGAATACCTTCGGGTATCTACAATTCGAAACATTCCAGTATCTACAGATTGATATCTTTAGATATCCCCACACCTTATCCACGCCTGTAGAAAATATGCAGGCCTAACACAGAAAGTAAAGAAAAGAGATAGAAATAAGAAAACACTATGACAACATAAATTATCATTATATGAATGAGCATTTGTATTTGTATTGATAATTTGTATCATTGAGTGTTAAATATCAATGTTTGAGTTTTGAAGGTGAATTTGTGGTATATGAAAAAAAAAAATTGAAGCATATTTGCATTATTTATTTGATTATGTATGTCATCATTATTTATATTTGTGCAATGTTCATAAATATTTGTGCTTGGCAGATGATTACTGTGAGTTGTCATCCAAACTAAGAGTTTTCTCCACTAAGCTTTCAAGCTTGACACGGGTGTTAATCCGTGTAGGTCTAAGTTAAAAGAGTGAAGTACAGGGTACATTTGCAGGGACCAAGGCCAATATCTAGGAGTAAGAGTACCTCTAGTTGTGTTTTTCAATTAAAGAATGGTTGTATATATAATAAAGGAAATTGTATGTTTTCTTTTGAATTACCTTGTAAATGTAAAAATGTTTTGTTACTGTTAAATGATAATGTTAAGCATTGGGAAGTTTTGTAATGTGTATATGTATAGCATAAAATAGAATTATATACCTTGACTGCATGTACAGGAATTTTGTTGCTATGTGTGTTGATGGTTATAAGTTCCCTAAGGGGTGTTACAATAGTTGCCTTTATTGAATCTGAATATTCCCCTTTCACGTATTCTTTAACAAAAATTATGGGTTTTTGGCATACATAACAAAGGCCAGCTAGCAAGAGCTGGCTTATTGGCAACCATTTTAACATAAGAAAGGAATATCCGCTTGAGTGCTAGAGGTAACACCGTCATCAACTATAATTCCTTATTTTTTGGTTTTGGATTTAAGCGATGTCAGTGCTACTATCTCATCGTCAGCTTCAAACTTGGTCATATCTTCTTTCTCCAAAACTACCCATGTCTCTATCCCATCTCCTTCTTTGGAATCAAAAAATGCAACAAAATTGCTTCTACACCAACGAGCCATGCTGACCCAAGCAGGCTTCCCCCAACCAAAGTCATTGTCGTATATCGGAAACCTGCATAGACTAGTAAAGTTGAATGGTACTATCTTTCCTTTCATAACTTCCTTATCCGTCGCATTCATCAAATTGTAGTATGCGTTTTCCACTTGAAGCTTCTTGACATACTCTGCGTCCACTTTCCTTACTGAGTCTCTCATTTTCCTAATGAACCCACCACATGTCTTAGTACTACTGTCCAGCACTGCTACTACAGTAAGGTCTATAAGATTGCCAAAATGTTGTTCCGACAGTGGCGGGTTCATTTTGGGACGCAAATTCACGGGATGAATTGCGATAAATGTCTTGTCAGTTTCAATATGCGCGATGCTTGTGATCTTTCTCCATATAAGTGCAGTCAATGCTTCAACTCGTGTCGGTCGAATGAGTTTTTCGGTACCATTACTATCGGTAAACTTGTCTCGAAGTGTTGCTATACTCGACGCATCGAACGTGAACATCTTTGTTACAACTTTATCATTTGTGACCTCAAACACAGCGTTAAAATTAGGGATACTAACAGGCGGAAAAAACTTGTCGGAGACGAGAAGAGGGACGAATTTATTGCAATCACCCCGAGCAATGCTGGCCCAGCTCTGGAGGAACTTAAGGCATGACAAACCATCTCCGACCTTGTGCGACATGGCAAAGGCAACTGCCATCCCACCACACTCAAAATATGTGACTTGGATAAAAGCAACTAAATCACTTTCATGTCGGAGTCCAAAAGGAAGCAATTTGTTAATGTTATAACAGTTTGACTTTTGCATAATGTCTTGGACCGCGCATTTCGCTACGGCTTCCGCAAAGTGGACCCCCTCGTCATTGCATTCCACATACTTGTTCTCTCTGAGACGTCCTGCCACAGGATAAAACATAGTCAACGCCTGAGATAGAGATCTCTTAATTTGGCGGCACCTTTCTTTGTTTTTTGTAGTATGGTTGTCTCCCGAAAAATACAGGATCAAAGGCATATAAGTTGTAACCATCATTTGATCGATTCCGGAGAGTTGGTAGCGTCGGAGGTGATCAGCTGTTGGAGAAGATGGTTTGATTAGAGCTTGGGAGATCGATTCTACCTCTAGTCTCATTTCCTCTGACATTCTTTGAGAAAGTATAGTAATAAAAAAAATTATAGTTCTTTTCCGAGTACTGCCTTGAGTGGAAATTTACGAAGTTTATATAGAAAGTTCTCATCCTTCCACTTGAATATGACGTGGGTGATGGGTGGTCGCCGGTCAAGTCTAAAACAGAGTGAGCGTAGTGATCCGCAGTTGGGTACGACTGAACGATTGCCATCTTCAGAAGTTAAATGGTATTTTCTTATTTTGGTCTTCTCCTCAAGTACCAACCTGGAGTAGAGAAAGGGTTTTGCAAATGTTGTCTTCTTATAATGATACGGAAGAAGACACTTATGTGGCCAATTATATTCATACGTCCTCGTTAGGTTAGGTTAAACTTGTTCTTAATACTAGAAGTGTTTTTAACGATTCATATTAAAGAAATCTCTGTTTTTCGAAGGAATATCCAGGGAAACTAGCTAGCCAGTTGACAGCCTTTTCTGTCTGCAACACTATTTTCTAGTGATATATTCAGATTTCAGACAAAGATTTGAAAATATTGGATAGACCTTATCTATTAAAACCAGTTTTCCAGTAACCGCGGAATGGTTCGGCTATAGTTTATGGTTTATAGTATACAGAAATTTGCTTTCTGATTGGAGGTTTCCTTGTTTCCATGTTTGGTTCTCCGTCGAGATTGTTCGTTGGTGGGTTGTCTTCTTTCAGGAGTTTAAATTGGGAACATTGTCCTGCTAATCATAGAAGCTTGTTTAAACAACTTTTTATTAGGTGCCATAGCAAATCAATGGCAACTTTTGTGGAAGCAAACTTTTGACTTCACCTAATGCATAAGCAAACCTTTATCTTCACCTAATACATTGTTTAACCTTTTGGGAACCATTTACTACTATCAATGTGATGGCTATATATCGCTTGAAAATTAGGTGATAAAATAATTTTTAAATCCATAAATAGTTTAATTTTATTCCAAACTTGGATTTTTTAGAATAAGATAATATTGGTAGCTTATACAATTAACTTGACATTCGAGCATGTTAGGAGGAATTGTCTTTGGAATTCTGAAAAACTTTTTTTTTTAATTCTAAGTTACTAAGACACTAAAAAGTGTTAGAATAAGATTTGAACCAAAGAGATTATTTGAACTAGGTTAAAAAAAGAAGAAGAAGAGAGAGTACAAGCTATAAAAAAGGGGACAATGATAGGGAGAGTATAAAATGCAAAGGAAAATTGAAATAATTTCATGGTATTTTTGTTGGAATATTCTAATTTGTCTGTGTGTGTATTTGTGGATGTTCTCTTGTATTTTGATGCTAGTGAATTTATATAATCCTGTCAACTTGAATGGCCTCAAGCAATTTTGCTCAACATCCACCCCACTTCTCATCCACGTTCTAGTTAACTGCCTACCATATGTTATTCTCTAACTTTTTGCCTTAAATAGTTTCTCTTATAACTGCCCATTGCACACTTATTGTGTATCTCCCATATTTTGGACCTTATGCCACTTCCCACATCACTAATTTTCTAATCAAATGACTTCTTTTAACATTTAGGCCTTCTAATTTTTAGGCAAATATATTGAATTCTTTTTATGCTATCAAAATGCAATTTTCTCTAACTTTTCTCATCTTTTTTTTAACCTTATTACCCTTAAACTTTCTCTTTTTGGAACCTAATGTCCCCTTCTCCAGTTGGCTACGCCTGTTGGTTTTTGCAAAAAAATGACTCATTCGTCATAGAGGGCCTTGCAAAGGCCAGCCTTGACAAATCTATCGTTGGTGAATCTTCTTACAAGTCCCTGGAGGATTTTCTAGTTCTTTCTCGATAGTTAGCACAACAGCAAGCACCTAGATAGGAAGCGAGTCCATTTGGTGGGTCTCCCTTGACAATCGCCCAGACTCCTTCATAGAGGGCTGGTTCATAGAACAAGAAGCTTAATATTCAACAGCCTAAGATTATGATGAAGCATTTCCAAAAGGTGATAAAAGATTGCTAAAATGGTGAATAACCACTCTGTTTTCATTAAACGAAAGCATACAGATATATACAGACTTGGAAGGTAATCACCCCACACAATACTCCTAACATCACGCTAACACAGCACACACCTTCCTAAAAGAACAAGGTCAAAGATATGTACAGATTACCGTAAACTACCTTCTAAAGAATATCTACGATCACAGGAACAAATTACCGTAAACTACCTTCTAAAGAATATCTACGATCACAGGAACAAATATAGTAACATATATTACAGCGTATCATCGTATTACCCCCCCTCAAGTTGGTGCGTGCAAGTTTTGAACACCCAACTTGCTTAATAAGAACAAGAACTGCTTTGTCCCAAGGGCCTTGGTGAATATATCGGCAAGTTGAGTTGAAGTAGGGACATAAGATGGGCGAATAGTATTCTTGAGAATCTCGTCCCGAACAAAATGGCAATCAACCTCAATGTGCTTCGTTCGTTCATGAAAAACAGGGTTCTTAGCTATATGAAGAGCTGCTTGGCTATCACAATAGAGATGCATAGGTTGAGTATGAAAAACACCAAGACTGGACAAAAGGTCCTTGAGCCACTTCAATTCACAAGTGGTATTAGCCATGGAACGGTACTCTGCTTCGGCAGAAGACTTAGAGACTGTGTGTTGTTTCTTGGTCTTCCAAGAAATTGGCGAGGAACCAAGAAAGATGAACCAACCCGTAAGAGATCGTCTAGTAAGAGGACAACTTGCCCAATCTGAGTCACACCAACCATATAAGTGCAGATCACTGTCTCGACGCAAGAGAATACCTTGACCGGGGTTCCCTTTCAAATACCGCACCACACGCAAAGCAGCATGCCAATGCTCTTCCTTAGGCTGCTGCATAAACTGAGATAAGATATGGACACTGTAAGAAAGTTCTGGCCTAGTGAAACACAAGTAGATAAAACGCCCAACGAGGCGTCGATAACGGGCAGGTTCAGAGAACAAAGGACTTTCGGCTAAAGCTAAACGATGATTTTCTTCAAGAGGAAGAGAAGCCGGTTTGGCCCCAAGCAACCCAGTTTCAAGAATAATATCTAAGGCATATTTTCTTTGACACAAGTAAATTCCTGTGGGTGAGCGTGCAACTTCCACTCCGAGAAAATACTTTAATCTGCCTAAATCCTTCATATGAAAGCAAGTATGAAGGTAAAGCTTAAATCGTTGAATAGCCCCAGAATCATTACCGGAAATAATAAGATCATCTACGTATACTAGCACCACAAGATGCACATGTGTATGCTGCAAGGTGAATAAGGAATAATCGGAGTAGGATTGACGGAACCCATAATGCTTCAAAGCAGTAGACAGCTTGGCAAACCAACATCTAGGAGCTTGTCGCAAACCATAAAGCGATTTACGAAGTTTGCATACCATCCCTTGGTGTTGCGCTAGGAACCCGGGGGGGAGTTTCATGTATACATCTTCCTGCAGTTCACCATGTAGGAAAGCATTGTGAACATCCATTTGGTGAAGTTCCCAATCTTTAGCAGCAGCAACAACCAAAACTGTACGTACAGTAACCATTTTTGCCACAGGAGCAAAAGTTTCAGTGTAGTCTAGCCCTTCAACTTGGTGATTCCCCAAGATGACTAGCCGTGCTTTGAATCTCTCAATGGTGCCATCTGAATGGTACTTTATTTTGTAGACCCATTTGCAACCCAACGCTTTCTTACCTGGAGGCAGGCTCATGATGGTCCATGTATCATTGTTTTGAAGAGCTTGAATCTCATTTGCTATGGCTTTCTGCCAGCGTACATCTCGTATAGCTTCAGAAAAATGTATTGGCTCTCGATCTATACTGACCGCTGCAAGAAACTTACGGTGCTGATATGTAAATTTGTCACAGTTTACATAGTGAGCTATAGGATAACGCGCACCTGAGTCATGTGATGGAGCAGAGGAACGGGCATATGGGCTTAACTTTCTCATGGTGTGTGTCACATAATCACGTAACTTCACAGGTGGTTGCTTGAGTCGATGACCACGTCCAAGCTGAGTAACAGGGACGATATTTGGACCAGATTATGTTTGGTTATCCCTGCTACAAGATACTTCTTCGATGCAGTTTGGATTTTCTAGTGCAATCTCACAAAGTTGCGTTTTATCAGGTGCTGTAGCAGTGCCCCCCCTGGCTTCAAGACTCAAGTCATCATGGTGGCTGTCCTCAACAACAGATTCTTCAATTTCACTGGAATTAGTGATGGCCACTTGTGACACTGGTGGGATAGTGTTTCCGTCTTCAAAAGGAAATTCCGTTTCAACAAATCTGACATTGCGTGAGACAAAGAAAACCTCTCTTTCTAAGTCAAACAATTTCCATCCCTTTTGTCCGTAAGGATACCCAACAAAGATGCATTTAAAGCTTCTACTATCAAATTTATCTCCTCTTCTATCTTGATTGTGTGCATAACATAGTGACCCGAATACTCTTAAGTGATCATAGGTAGGAGGTTTTCCATGAATCATTTCATATGGAGTTTTCCCATTGAGGATAGGAGTTGGTGTCATATTAATTAGGTAGCCTGCGGTTAGAACGCATTCACCCCAAAAATGAATCGAAAGTTTCCCTTGAAATCTTAGTGCCCGTGCTACATTTAAAATATGTCTATGTTTTCTCTCTACTCTGCCATTCTGTTGTGGTGTTCCAGTGCATGATCTTTGGTGAATAATTCCATGATCAAGAAAGTATTGTTTTAAACAAGTAAATTCTGTTCCATTGTCACTTCTGACCACTTTGATGCGTTTATTATATTGTCGTTCAACTAAAGCAAAGAAATTCATCATTTTCTGTGACACTTCCTTCTTTTCACACAACAAGTATATCCAAACAGCTCTAGAATGATCATCAACGAGTGTCAAAAAATAGGACGCACCACAGGATGAGGGTGTTCTATAGGGTCCCCATAAATCACAATGTATCAAATCAAAATTGGCTGAAGCGCGATAAGTGCTTAAAGGAAATTTTTCTTTTGTTTGTTTTGCTCTCTCACAGATTTCACAAGCTTTACTCAGACACGCATTTCTATGACCACCACTCACATTAGGAATCAGTTGAATAACCTTAAAAGATGGATGCCCCATTCGTTTGTGCCAAAGATCAAGTTGATTTTCTGTGCTAATCTGATAAGCCGTTGCACTTCGAACACCATGATACAAATAAAGCCCATCCTTCCGCTCACCCGCTCCAATCAGCGTCTTCGAAGTGCGGTCCTGCATCACACATAATTTGTCAGTAAACTGGACGACACAAATTGTTTCATCTATTATCTGTGATACCGAGAGCATATTGCAATTTAGTTTTGGCACATAAAGGACATTCTTAAGTTTGAGACCCCCATCAAGAATCACTGTTCCTTCTTTGGTTGCAATTATTTGTTCTCCATCAGGTAACCCCACCGGACATCCTTGTATTTCTCTCTGCTGGCAAAAGTTTTTCAAATTTCCTGTCATATGGTTAGAAGCACCGGTGTCTATAATCCATAGATCATGTGAATTCTTACCACTTATTTTCTCATTCTCACTTGTCTTACGGGTGTTCAACATCTCAACAATGGCTTGCCACTGTTCGTTGCTCAAACCAGCTAGTTCAGATTTCCTAATTTCTGTGTCAGATTCGTTTAAATTACAGCCTGGAACTTGTGCTGCGTTAGCCCGAGCCATCCCCCCTCTTCCACCTCCTGCTGATGTCCCACTTCGTTGTTGATTTCTGCCACTGGTTCCACCTTCATTTCGTGGGCGTTCACCCCACCACTCTGGATATCCGATGAGCTGAAAACAACTTTTAGCATCATGACCTGTCTTTCCACATTGAGAGCACACCATTGATTTATCCTTCGTCTCTCCCCGCCCTTTGGTCCTATGTCTCGCTTGTACAGCAAGACCCATGACTGCTCCCCTCTCTTCCTTAGTTCTGGTGATTGTTTTCATCCTCTCTTCTTGCACTAGAGTAGCATATACTCGATTCAATGAGGGTAGAGGATCGCCGGCCAGTATGTTAGAACAGACTGCACCATAGCTTGCATCATCCAAACCCATCAAGAATTGATGAACCCTCTCCTCTTCTCTTCGTTTTTCAAGTTTAGATGCAATATCACATTTGCATCCCCCGCATGAACACCTTGGGATCTGCTCATAGTTCGCCAGTTCATCCCATAGTGTCTTTAATTTTCCATAGTATGCAACCATAGTCATTCCCTGCTGCTTGCAATCTGCTAACTCCGCTTTCAGTTGTTGGATTCTTGGACCGTTCACGACTGAGAAACGATCTCGAATATCCTCCCACATCTCCTTTGCATTCTCCGCATATGTCACGGTTGAACGCAGGGTAGGTTCGATGGTATTTAATATCCATGACACAAGCATGGACTGAACAGTCCACCAATCCTCCATTTCTGGTGCATCTTCGTCAGGCTGTTTATGAGTTCCATCTATGAAACCCCATTTTCTTCGAGCACGTAACAAAATCTTTATCGCTCGGGCCCATTCTTCGTAGTTCTCTCCTCGCAACTGCACTTGTGTGATCACATTCCCAAGATTGTCATTTGAGTTCAAATCGTACAGTGATGGAGATTTCTTGGTTCCTTCAGTCTGAGGCTTCTTAGTTTCTTTGGTTGTCTCTTCTTTTTCTGCCATGATAACAGTAGAAGTCTGTCGACGCACGAGATATTATCAGACCCTGGTTGGCTCTGATACCATGCTAAAATGGTGAATAACCACTCTGTTTTCATTAAACGAAAGCATACAGATATATACAGACTTGGAAGGTAATCACCCCACACAATACTCCTAACATCACGCTAACACAGCACACACCTTCCTAAAAGAACAAGGTCAAAGATATGTACAGATTACCGTAAACTACCTTCTAAAGAATATCTACGATCACAGGAACAAATTACCGTAAACTACCTTCTAAAGAATATCTACGATCACAGGAACAAATATAGTAACATATATTACAGCGTATCATCGTATTAAAGATGGAATATTATGCCTCCCACTTGATCTTCTACAAGCGAGCGCGAGGGCCTAGTTTTTAGCCTTGGTTGGGTCCTTTTAGAGCAAAAGGCCTACATTTTCAATCATTCATGCCTAGGCTTTTACACGGTGGGGCAAAAAAGGTTTGGAGAAAACCTTACTTATGGTCAATGGTACGATCTTGTTTAAATTCGCTGCTGATAGGAATTTGAATGAGATTCTGAAATTAGGTTTGTGGCACATCAAAGGCTAACCAATGTTTGTGTGGAAGTGGATACCAGGAGTTGAATTTGACATAGATTTTGTTGAAGTGTTTCCTATCTAGATTCACTTTCACAATTTGCCTTTATAGCTGTGGACTGTAGAAGGGCTGAGCTTCCTAGCTCGCTCTTTGGGTAAGCCTTTATACATGGATATATAAACTTCTAGTATATAACACATAGGTTATGCTAATATTTGTGTAAAGGTCAATAGGGAAGCTAGTATGCCAGATACATTGCCTATTATAAAACTTGGAGCTACTAGGGAATTGGTGCCCTTGGAAATTAAGTTATCATATCCATGGAAACCTTATAATACAATTAAAGAAAGGGTACCCACAAGTAGGAAATTTAATAATGGATGGCAAGAAGAGTTATTGGGGGTCAAACTTTCTTCAAGTGATACTGATGGTCAGATGGTTCCCCTAATGATGGATATTGAAAATTAGAATTCATTATCAGCAATTGATGTAGAGGGAGATGAAGGGAGGCCTTAGGTTGTTTCTTTAACTAAGGCTCAATACCTTATTAATAAGCACTTATGGTATGAGGATAATGCTTTGAATAATCAGTCTACAGACATATTGGTAGATATTACTATTTTGCAAGTAATGAGTGATCAATTTGAAGATACACAAGAGGGAAAGGGATGCTTGGATCAGTATATGATAGTGGCTCTTCAGACTCTAGTATAGTCTTCTCAATCTGTAGAAGCAATGGAGGATACTAGTATTGTGCAAGAGAAGTTTCAAAACGTGATTATATTACGGGAGGTAATTACAGTAGATACTAAGGTAAATTAAGTAACTCTTAACAATTCTTTGAAAAGATTGATCAGGAGGAAAGCTAAACTTAAGGGGGCATCCCCTTAGATGACTATTCTAGTGTGGAATACAAGAGGGTTAAATAAGCTTCTAAAATAGTTTATGGTGAAGGATTTGGTTTCTGAGAAGAATCTAGTTTTGGTGGGTCTCTTGGAGACAAAAATAAAGATCACTTCTGTTTATTTGGGATTGTCCTTTATAGGTATATAATGGAAGACTATTACAAACCATTCTTAACATTACAATGGTCGTATTATTTGTCTTTTCTACTATGATTGAATAGAGGTTAAATGTAGCCGTCTTAGTGACCAATTCTTGCATATTCATTGTCAGTTGGAGGGTAACTCTCCTGCTTTTGAAGTTACTATAATTTATGCTTCCAATTTTTCTTTCCAACAAGCAAAATTATGGACTGATCTACAACTTTTACACTCAGGTATGCAAAATCTATGATTAGCAATTGGCGATTTCAATTATTCATTGAATTTTAGTGAAATTAAAGGTGGATCCAGTTACACAATGGGGACGAGTAAAGAACTTACACAATTATTTCAACAAGTGGATTAACTAGAACTAAAGGGTATAAGGAGATTATTCACCTCGACAAATAAACAACAAGGAGGCATGTTGATAAGAAAGAAGTTGGATGGAGCCTTGGTGAACCACTCTTGTCTTAGTCAGTTTCCTTCTTCTTCTATACACTTTGGGGATAACATATTTTCATATCAGTCTTTAATACTTATTCGGAAGTTGACTAATTTGGTAAGAGATGGAGATCCATTTCATTTTTTCAATTGTCTCAGTCAGATGGACAGTTTTATGGCTATAATTAGCAGTTGTTAGAGGCAAGAAGCACAAGGACACAAATCTTTTCATTTGATGCAAAAGCTTAAAATTGTCAAACATGCCCTTAAACAATTTGTGTAGGTGAAGCATCATAACCTTAACCATATAAAGCATAAATTGGCCAAAACTTAAGAGGCTTGCTACAGTGATCCAATCAATTTTGACTTAAGGAATACTGAGACTTTGAGGCTACAAGGATATTCTATTTTAAGCGGGATTGATGTATTAAAATTCTATTTTAAGGCAAAAAGCAAGATTACGTTGGCTCAAAGAGGGGGATTCAACACTAAGTTTTTTTCATGCTTCTCTTCTTGACATGAGAAATAATAATACAATCTCTAAGCTGAAAGACAATAGTGGGAATGTGATATCCAAACATCAGGACTTGACCAGTCTTATCAGGGGATATTTTCAACAGTTAATGGGAATCTCGGGTATTAAGCAGCAAGGATTCAATTTGAAAGATGTACTTCATCTCAATCTCAACTAGGCATATGTGGATATGTTTACAGCTCCATTCACTCCTCAAGATGTCAAGAAAATGTTTTTTAGTCTCAATCCCTCAAAATCTTCAGCCCCAATGGCTTCAATACTGGTTTTTTTCCCCAAAGAATGTAGGAAATTACCGATCAACTTTTTATATATGCAATATTGGAATTCTTCTCCTTTAATTGAATGCTATAGGAAGTTAATCATACCTTCATTTGCCTCATACCTAAGAAGAAAAACCCTTCTTATATTTCAGATTTCAGGCCTATTTCTTGCTACACCAAAGTGTATGAGACCATTTCTAAACTTTTGACCTCTAAACTTAAAATAATTTCGTCAGAGCTCATCAGCTTGGGTTGAGGGTCTTTTCTACCTAGGAGAAGTATAAGTTATCACATTTTAATTCTTCATGAGTTACTGGATGATTATAAGTCCAACAAAACTATTAACAGTTGTTTAATCTCATTATCTCATCTTATTTATTCCAATGACTTGATACTCCTATGCAAGGTCAATGCTCCTTCAATTCAAATGATGTTGAACATATTGCATGCCCTGTCTCGTTGGTATAGAATTAAATTCAATATGGGGAAAAGTGGATTGTATCTTTCCTCGGATGTCAGGAACTAATAGCAGCTTAGTCATATAGTCGGTTTGAGTTTTACTCCCTCTTTTAAATATCTGGGCGTCCCAATCACTACTAATAAACCTAAATTCTTTGAATTTATTCCCTCGATTGATAAGATTAAAGATCGAATTAGTGCTTGGCAAAATAAGTGTTTGTCCATTGCATCCTGGCTGCTTCTCATCAATTATATTTTGAATAGTATGAATCTACATTGGTTTGCTCAATTAATTCTGTCGAGGAGGGTCACTAAGGAGACGGATAAAGTATTAAAGCTTTCCTGTGGTCTGGAAAATTTGAGAATGGAAAGGAAGCTAAGCTGAAATGGAGTGATATCACTACCCTAAAGAGGCTAAGAGGGCTTGGGATCATCCATATTGATCAAATGCAGAAGGTAATACTTGGTAAGCGGTTGTGGAAATTATTCACTGACAAAAAAGCAATGTACATTAAATGGGTTAATGAGTACTATCTCAGAAATCATAATTTCTTATAGCTGGACAATTCTAGAGAATTCTCATGGTTTTTTAATCATTTACTCAGCTTAAGCAGTATGTTCTATCCCTATATCAATCATAGGTTAGGGGATGGAGAGGATATATGGATATCGTTTGATAATTGGACCAATCATAATCCTCTCATTCAAAGAATAGATCTTTCTAGCCTTAGGAATAGAATCCCTCTCAATGCTAGAGTTTCTATACTTATCCAAAATGGTGAGTGGGCTGGCAACTTCAGAGGATTTCACTTATTTTCATATTATTTGCCTAACATCCCTACAAGATTGTCACAAGATAGCATTGTCCAGACTTCATTGTCTGGTGGTACCTTCAACAATCAATCTTATCATTAGGTACTAGTGAACCATTTTGATGTGGTTCCCTAGTTTAAGATTATCTGGAAGCAAAATCTAAAGTGCAAAGCTGTTGTATTCACTTGGGTAGTGATTAAAAATAGGTTTTTGACCAAGGACAGACGGTTTGGTGACTTTGACCCCATATGTGTACTTTGTAAGCAGTTGAATAAAAGGAGAAATCATTTATTCTTTGAATGTAATTATGCCAAAGCAATTTGGAGCAAAATTATGGTTATGTTACAACTACCTAGGTACACCTTTGAGTGGATAGAGACTTTGAATTTTTTCATATAGTGTACTAAACACTCTAGAGCAAAAGGCATGATTATTAGGACTTCGTTTCGTACTATTATCTATTCAATTTGGAGGGAAATGAATCGGAGGATATACAAGGGTGTTAAAGAGAGTAAACAACAACTTGTGGAACATATAGTGAATTGGGCCAGAGCTACCATAACTGCCAATGATCAACAACGCTTAGTTATTCATGAACTAAAACTAAACTAGTTATTATATTGTTATTTGGTGTCGATATCTTGTATATTAGTTAGTGAGTTTATTTTTATCTTGGATATTATGATTCATTATAATTGTTGTTTTATAGCTTTTATTAAATTAATATAATTATCTTTTATCTTTCAAAAAAACAATTGCTCCCAACATATATTTGATTGAACAAATCAAATATATTATGCTAAAGACGTCCTATACTTGCATAAAATGGCTGCAAGACTACTATTCAAATTCTCAAATATGGCCTAGTGGTTTTGGGAAGTTCAAGAGTCAAGGAAAATCTGGCTAGAAAAAGAAGAATCTTGAAAATGTCTTCAAGATGATTTTCGTGTAGCCCTTAATATGAAAGAATCCTTAATTGAGAGGGAATGTTGTGTTCAAAGATTGTATGAAGATTATCCTGTGTTTAAAATAAAACTGCCCATCTATTATGGAAGCTAAGATTAGCTTCATTTAAATTTCAACCACTATAGTTTTCCAGTTTTGCTATAAATCCCTTTCGCTCTACTTCATTTTCTACCTTAAACGTCAAACAATCTATGTTTGTCTATCAACTCTGATGTTTTATCCTTCTCTTTCATACAAATTCCCCTAAAACTTAACAAACTTTTCTTAGAATATGACCTCTAATAGATGCATATTTAATTATAATTATACACCCATATTTGATGTATTTTTCTTGATATTTTATAGTTTTGTTACATATTTGGTATTTAATTTTCTCTAAGTATATTTCTCTAAGTATATTTGGTATTTAATCTTCTCGAAATAAAAGAAGAAGAATTGGGATGAAACAGTGGCATAACACAAAGATTTGAAGTAACTGAGAACCTACACGCCTGTGTATAGAGACGATGTAATTCTCTGTAAATGTGTGAAAACTGAAGAAATTGATTTTTGGATGTGTGGAGTTACGTGCCATGTATTCTGATGTACACCGCTGTGTATGTTGCCCATATAAGTCACTATACCAATATAGAATCATGAATTCAGGTACTTTTGAATATAAGCAATCTCTCACAGGCTCATGTAAGTGATCATGTATATCCCAGAAACTAAAATTTACTATAAAAGGACATGAGTGAAGGCAATATGAGGAAAGCTGACTTTTGCAGTAGATTTAAGATACAGAACACCTAAAGAGGCAAAGATTTTGATCAAGGGACATGTAAAACACGAAGAATACATTAAGAGATCCAATAGATCACAACATCAAACCTCAAGTTTGCAAGAAGATTTAATAGAAGAAAAATGGAGATTTGGAATTATAATTCCTTTGTTTTCTATTAGCTTTTCTTCTTATTTATCTTTGATTTTGTTCGTTATTATTAATAATTAAACGTGATTAGTGTCTAGGTGTGATGAACCCTATTTTGAGATAACATCATTTTACCCAAAGCAATTATATTGATAGATTATTGTGATTCAATTAGTTGTTTTACTCTTGTTCTAATATATATGAAATATTAGTACATTATTTGATTTCATATGATTGAGACTAAGAAATCCTCTTTTATTAATAGATCTACCATAATTGAAAAGAGTTACATGCAAACCTAGAGATAAGCCGATATAAATCCTCTATATTAAGGTTAAACCTAATAGCAGAATTCTTAAATCGATAAAGCAATCCTAGGTGTTTTACTAGAAATAACTCTATTAATCAATAGAAGAATTAGCTACTGATAGTCTTGAGAGAGTTAATAACATAGTATAGGATTTTTCATAATCCAATAGTCAATAATATGATTGCACAATAAAAGGTTAATAATATGTAAAGATTCATACGGGGTTCACTACCTAGACATTACTATCTAATATTGATTTTTCTGCGTATTTTACTTATCCTGAGATCATAGTTGTTTAATCTTAATTTAGTTTATTTATTTATTTTATTTTTAATTAAAATTAAAAAATCTAATTCTTAGGCTAGATAATAGTAAAAAGGTAATTATTAGTAGTTACAGTCTTCATGGGATCGATATGTACTTGTTTGTGCTAGTTACAACTACACTATAAAATTGCGGATAATTCAATATTGATCTTAACTCCATTAAGAAGTCAATCAAATTTTTTGCGTCGTTGTCATGGACTTGTAATATTAAGAAAAGCTAGATTGTATTAATCTAACCATTATTTTTATATCTATTTTATTTTATTTTATTTTATCTTATTATATTCTTAACTTATTCGTTTGATTATTTTTTTAACTTCTCTACTTTGAAGTTGAGTGACTTATTGTTAGGATTTAAAATTCATTTTCATAGTCACAAAAATGGAAGGATGGAGCAAACAGTTGTTGAGCAAGTTTTATCTAATGCAAAACCCCCAATATCTGTAAGTATACGAATCGTAACTTGTAATATCAAAGGTGTCGATCCCTCGAGGAAATAGTTAAAACTAAATGAACCTAATTCTGTATAAGGAGATAAAAGATTATTAAAATAAAATAATTAAAAATTTATTAAAATAAAATAATAATAGAAAATTAAAAGATTTAAATCAAGAAAATAATCAAATAACAAATGAGTTACCACAAATATGTGAGGAGAATCAAGGAACAGACGTAGGAATCATTCTATCGTTATTTTGCTCCCTAATCGTTATTGATTCAATTATCTGTTGATTCTAGATCTTTTAAAGGATTGACTACTTTTTGTTAAGACCTAAACAATTAACCCTAATTGATTACAAAATTTCAGATTTTGTTACCTCGCCATTCATAAAGTCTACCTAATGTTTTTAACTAGTTCTTAAGTGATTTATTGAATAATCGGGTCCTTATATGAGATCTCTCTTCGTATAATTACCAATTTGATATTTGGGAGACTTATTACATCACTATCTCTCGTTATCCAACCTAATTGGATTACATTTGACTCACTCTCTCGATTTATTATCGAAGTATTAGCATACCCAAACATCATAACAACATAAAATTGAATTGAAAACAATAACAGTCAAGTCACAAAACAACTCAAAAATAAATCTAAATCTGATAATTAGAACATCCTAAACATGAATAACATATTCAAATCTAAGTTACACATCAATTTTAATCAAATAAACAAAGGAAAGAAAGAAAGAGCTTGATTTGAACTCAAACTTGAAATTTGGAATTTCTAGGTTGCTCTTTTTGCTCCTCCTTCTTGCTCTCTCAGTTTTTAGATGGTGGTTGTTCTGTTTGAGTGTTTTATGTTCGTAAATATTTCTTAAGGCTTTTGGGTTCTTTCTAAGGTTTAAACACTTAATTTGGTTACAAAAAAATCCCCAAAATATTAAAACTACAAAAAGAGTCGTGTGTTGGGAAAGCTAAAATTTGCTAGAATAACTGTCTGCACTCTCTGTCACGATCGTGGCAAGACAAGCCGTGATTGTGGCCAGCTTCCATACTTCTAATTCTTCTCTTTTCTTCAATTCTCTATTTCCATACACTCAAACACACATCAAACACATCTTAAAACATAAAATTAAGGTCCAAATCATGCTCAAAACCGTACAAACACTTAAAATATAATCAAACACCAATAATAATATAATTCTAAGCTTATATGCACGAAAATCATCTAAGAAATTGTTGGGCCCCGTTTCTGGAACCCAACCTCGGAAACATAAATCGAAAAACAAAGAGGCGGAAACGAAAGAAATCAAATCCAATCAAAAAGTGAACACAAAAGTCAAAAAGCGTGATCACAAAGCGTGGGTGGAACATGCTCTAATTTCGGATCAAAAAGCTAAAGGTCAAAAACTTTGAAATTCCGACATCCGAAAATGCATACTTTAAAGAAACGTGGCGTTGGAAACCATACGACACACTCGGTCTAAACTAATCCATATCGGTATAAATTTTTTTTCATTCTTTAATTAAGCAAAAAACAATTTCCCCTTTTGAATTCATCAATTCCATAACCTCAATTCATTTTATCCCTCATATGCGAATCCTAACCATCAATTTAAACAAAAACTTATTTTTCTTTTGCCATCAAGAC
>JANKOE010000002.1:57301154-57320802 GCA_026284465.1 Erythroxylum citrifolium | reverse complement strand
TTGGGCCAGCTGTCCCACCCTGTGAGGTGCCTACAAACCAGCGAGGGGATTAGTCACTGGATCCGCCGGTGGATACCTTGGTCTAAGACCCAAAAAATAATAATTTTAAACGTAAAATTGATTTATCTACTCAGATATAGCGTATGCTTTAATCTTTGGTTTACCAGCGAGTGCGAGAGAGGGGCAAATGGGTAAATATAAACAGATGAGGCAGAGAAGATAAAACACCTCAATTTACTTGAGAGACTCGTCCAAGCGGTTCAAAGTTCAAACTTGGAAAGACTCTTATGCTGCGTCGGCAAGAGACCGCACCGGATTATTTCCCCAAACCGGTGCCGTGTGGTGTGGAAAGTGATTTTTAAACTGTTCGGCCCACAGTTCCATTTCGTGACTTAAAGAAATGTCGACATCATTTTTGGATATTAAATTCCGCTAATTAATTCCAACCTTGTCCTTGACGGAACTCATGAAATTAACCAATTAAATTATTGAAAACGATTTCCTAATTACGTACGTACGTACGTATTGAATAAAACAATTGGATCAAAGTGGTAGGAAATAAATGTGAGCCATAGAATTTATCACCGTTGACTTGGTAGGTTGCTGGCCTTAATTATCCTATAAGTTGAAAAGTACAATGCACAATAAGAATTTACTAAAATAAGAGTGAACTACATATTTATTCTTGTTTAATTTTTAAATTCATTATTAAAAAATAATTAAAATCACCTACTTCATGAGTATTTTTTTTAACAGAAGAATTCGCAGTCGCTACTCTTTAAATGCACACAAGGTAAACCTTCAAATTGACGCAATAACTTGCAAATCACACCAACCAAATACTCTGCACTAGACAAGTTGTATATAACAGATTTAATTGAGAAAGCGTAGGTAGGAGAAATCGAGCACATGACCTTTTGACCCATGCCCCTCTACTCTACCATAGGGATGGCAACGGGGCGGGTATGCCATCCCCCGTACCCGTCCCGTGAACCCGTCCCTACCCCCATCCCTGTCGGGGATTTTTTTGGCACCTCCATGGGATTTGACCCCCATCGGGTTCCCGTTTACCCCCCTCTTTTTTTTTAAGATAAGCTTATTTAATATGAATGGACTATTTGTTTTCTTTTAAACGGATTTGGGTAATTGTTGGGTTTGTATGTATATATATATAATGGCAAAATTGTAATTACTATATAACGGGTAAACGGGTAAACGGGTACGGGGGTGGTATCCCCATACCCGATACCCGACGGGTATTTTTGTTAACTCTCCATGCCCGCCCCACAGGTAAAAATTTACTCCCCATACCCGCCCTCGTTCGGGTAATTTTATCGAGTACCCATCGAATTCGGGTACAATTGTCATCATTAAAATCACTATTAATGAAAGGGTATACTCGCATTTTATGGTCAAAACTACAGAAAGGGTTTTCTTCCCTTAAATACACTTAAGAAATGATTAAGTTATGAAGCAGGAAAAAGAGAAAGAAAAGAAGGACGGCACAATTTTTTTTCCAATTTTTCTTTTTTGTTTTTTGGCCAAAAAAATTTCAGTGTCCTTACAAAAATAAGGTAATAATAAAAGCAAAGAACATCAGATACAGAAAAGACGTGCACTGTGGAACAAAGAATCTGATCTAAAATCCCCGACCAGCACGTGGAAATCCAACTAAAATCTTCCACGTACCACATAAAAAAACCTTCATTCTACCCTCCAATTTGCACATATTAACGCCAAACCCCCCAACCTTGAAATATTTGTTCATCTACGTGTTCCATCTTCGAGCGCATTCTAGAATTTTTAGTTCAAGGTCACAACAAAATCCAAAATTATAAAAAAGGTCCTAGCCTCTTCTTTATTTAATTATTGAGCCGCTACTTCTGACCTTAGCGATCTGGATCTAGGGTTTCCGCAGTTGTGGAGACTTGATTCCTTCTTCTTGTGTTTTCTTAACCAAACTAGACTGAAACCCTAGCGGCCAAACCATATACACTTTAAAAAATTTCGCTATCATCAAATCCAGTTCGGACGAGAAGTCACCGTTCGGTGGCTTTGGATTTCAGATCAGATCTATTTATCTATCCTTAAAATCTGAGAAAAGAAAATCCCTAATTTTTGTTCTTTAATCTGTTCCCTCAATTAGAACGAGATCATCTGGCCCTTGTTTTAACTTAATCGTACGGATCACATGGTAATCATGATTCACTCTCGATGATGACGATGATGTTAATTTGGGGCTAAACCGCGAGGTTTTGTTTTGGATTTGTGAAAGAGAAATTAGGGTTCTGTTACTTTGGGGGAAAGATGTATAAGACGGTGTATAGAGGGGAAGAGTTACTTGGGGAAGTAGAAATATTTCCTCAACAGCGTGAAGAACAACTACAACAGGTTGAACAAGAACAGAACATCCACAGCTCCAAGAAGAAGCAGGAAGTGATTGATGAGATTTTGGCGAGTAACGAAATCAGAATAAGCCATTTCTCGCCAGCAAGTGAGAGGTGTCCACCTCTTGCAGTCCTTCATACCATAACTTCTACTGGGATTTGCTTCAAAATGGAGTCAAAGAACTTGGAGACTCAGAATACCCAGCTTCATCTTTTGCACTCCTCATGTGTTCAGGAAAACAAGGTATAGATGCCCCTGTTGAAGTACAGATAAAGACTTAAATTTCTTAACTTGGCAACTGTAAAAATAATTTGGAAGTCGGAAATTTCTCAACTTACCTTACCCAGTTGAAGAGTTTATTGTACAGGGGGACTCTGGACAAAGGACAAGGACCCATTTTTAGACATTTTCCTTTAACCCTAAATTTCTGAGAAATGTTTGAACATTACTGACTTGACCCGGATGACTATGAACTCATTGTTTAAATTGATTTATAGTGACTCCATTTGTTGTCAAATACTGCACAAGAAATGTTTGAACATTACTGGTTTGACCTGGATGACAATGAACTGAGTGTTTAAATTGATTTCTGGTGAATCCATTTGTTGTCAAATACTGCACAAGAAATGTTTGAACATTACTGATTTAAATTTGATCCCTATGAACTCAGTGTTTAAATTGATTTTTAGTGAATCCATTTGTTGCCAAACCCTGCACATAACTCACAAATTCTGGGAACTCTTTTAATTTTAAATCTTATTACTAATGTGGAGATGGATTTGCTTTTTATTGACTACTTTAGGACTCTTTTTGCCAAATTCGACTACATTTATCAGATGACTATAATTAAGAGAAAGAAGGTGAATTCAGATAGAAATGTTAGAGTGTTGAGAAGTTTTTCATGGCTGAGTTCTCTTTGAGATGTTGGATTGCTTTCTCATCTAATCATAGAGGTTGATCACATATGATTAATATAGCCTGGTTTTCAGACTGCAGTGATTTCATCAGGTGGGGAGGAAATTCATTTGGTTGCAATGCACTCTAGGGATACAGAAAAACAACATCCGTGTTTCTGGGCATTCATTGTCACAGCAGGGCTTTATAACAATTGTTTAGTAATGCTGAACCTCAGATGCCTTGGCATCGTATTTGATCTTGATGAAACTCTCATAGTTGCTAATACGATGCGTTCATTTGAAGATAGAATTGAGGGTTTGCAGCGGAAAATGAGTAGTGAGTTGGACCCACAGCGCATTGCAGGTATGCTAGCAGAGATCAAGCGATATCAGGATGATAAGAACATATTAAAGCAATATGTCGAAAATGATCAAGTTGTTGAAAATGGAAAGCCAATCAAAACACAGTCTGAGGTTGTTCCAGCCCTGTCTGACAGTCACCAGTCCATTGTTCGTCCACTCATACGATTGCAAGAGAAAAACATTATTTTGACTCGTATCAATCCGCAGGTTTGTATTTTTTGAACCTAGTGTTAATACCAACCCTGGCCACTGTTTGATATGCCATTTTCATCTTTAAATTACACTACTTTGGAACAATGGTTTATTGAGCATCCAACTTTTAACTAGTATGTTTTATCCTCTTAAGTGTGAATTTATAATTCACCAGCAACTATATAAAGAGAAAATGGGTATTATCTTTGTGGAAGTTAAGATAAATTATGGTATTTGTCAATCTTCTGTGAGCTTTGCTAGTGTGCTTCAAATACCGAGTCCTAGCAGTCTTACCTTTTCTATTCTTGGATTGCGTGGAGGAAGGAAGACCCGTTTTTTTCAAGTATTGGACGTGCTATCATCATTGGATTCATCATTTAGTCATTTTTTTTCAAGTATAATACTCTTTATCTTAATTATGTAGATCCGGGATACAAGCGTTCTTGTGAGATTGAGACCTGCATGGGAGGATCTAAGAAGTTACTTGACTGCTAGAGGGCGCAAGCGTTTTGAGGTTTATGTTTGCACGATGGCTGAAAGAGATTATGCTCTGGAAATGTGGAGGCTTCTTGATCCAGAGTCAAATTTGATAAACTCAAAAGAATTATTGGATCGTATTGTTTGTGTAAAATCAGGTAAGTATGGCTTCAATTTTGTTGAGCTGGAAATTTAACTGACCAATCATATATGTCTTCTTTTAATCAGTTGATGTGCTCATTGTTTTGCGTAGATACGATTTTCCTTCCCATCGGTGCTTATTTCCTTTGATTATGAGTTATAGGTTTAAGGAAGTCGTTGTTCAATGTCTTCCAAGATGGAATATGCCATCCCAAAATGGCATTAGTGATTGATGATCGGTTGAAAGTGTGGGATGATAAAGATCAACCACGGGTTCACGTTGTTCCAGCATTTGCGCCATACTATGCTCCTCAAGCTGAAGTATGAACCACAATAATCTGCTAATTACTTGACACTGCAATAGTGCAATAGCACAATCATCACAGAAGTTGTACATTTTTTGAACTGTTAATTACCTACGTTGTAGCTGCATGATTAATAGTAGGTTGTTATATTGTAGGCAAGTAACGCAATTCCAGTATTGTGTGTTGCAAGAAATGTTGCTTGCAATGTCAGAGGCAGCTTCTTCAAGTAAGAATGCATAAACCCAATACTTCTTTAGAATGATATCTGGAGTTTAACTTTCTCAATCATTCTAATTTTTGGTGCAATTTATTAATGTTTATGATATTTTATGGGCATGATATGGCAGAGAGTTTGATGAGGGCCTTCTACAAAGGATATCAGAGATTTCATATGAAGATGATACCGGTGGCATTCCCTCTCCTCCTGATGTGGGAAGCTATTTGGTTTCAGAGGTTAGTAATAGCAGATCTGGGTTGCCAGTTTGTCCATGGTATAGAGTCATCCACTGTGTTGACATTGCCAGTTTGTCCATGGTACAAAAGTTGAAATGAAGGGATGGCTATCACAATGATAAATTATGTTTTCTAATCTCCCACTCCTATTCTTCATAGGAAGTTTATCATGAAATTTTTGTTTCATTCAGGATGATGTTTCTGCATCAAATGGGAACAGAGATCCCCTTGCCTTTGATGGCATGGCAGATGCAGAGGTTGAAAGGCGATTAAAGGTTGGTCATTCTCATTTCTGAGGTCTGTGTCCTTTTACTTTTTATGCTTGCATCCTTAAAAAAAAATTCAAATCTCTGTTGACAATGATGTTCCTTGTCTATACATTGTCTAGATTTGGAAACTAAGTTTTGGCTTGTATGAGTTGAAGTTAAAATTGGTATAGATTATGTCCACTTATTTCACTCAGGAAGCAATTTCAGCTTCTTCAACAATTCCTTCAACTGTCAGTAATCTTGATCCAAGGCTTGTTCCATCTCTTCAATATGCAATGGCACCTTCTTCAAGTTCAATTCCACTGCAGACATCACAACAATCAACGATACCATTGCCAAGCATGCAGTTTCCGCAGGCAACTTCATTAGTTAAACAATTGGGTCCTGTTGGTCCTCCAGAGGCGAGCTTGCAAAATTCGCCTGCCCGGGAAGAGGGTGAAGTGCCAGAATCAGAGCTAGATCCTGACACCAGGAGAAGGCTTCTTATATTACAACATGGGCAAGATACAAGAGATCATACACCAAGTGAACCTTCATTTCCTGTTAAACCCTCAATACAAGTTTCAGTCCCACGCGTGCAATCACGTGGTGGATGGATTGCAGCTGAGGAAGAGATGAGCCCAAGACAACTAAATCGAGCGGTGTCCAGAGATTTTCATTCAGATGCAGAACCAATGCAAATTGAAAAGCATCGGTCCTATCAGCCATCCTTCTTCCCTAAGGTCGAAAGTTCCATTCCATCTGATAGAGTGCTTCATGAGAACCAAAGATTTCCAAAAGAGGTAATCCTTTTTGGTGCTGGTACTTTAGGTAGATTTGGGGATAATTTTTTTGGGAATACTAAGTTTACCCCGACTTTAAAAAGCATATCCAAATCTTATAATTATCTGTTTGCAGACTCCTTATAGAGATGACCGTTTAAGGTTAAGCCATACGATATCAAATTATCGTTCTTTCTCAGGTAAGCATGATGGCAATTGCATTGATCTAGTTGTCAATAGTTGTGAATCACTGTTCTTGATCTTCATGAGGATCTGTGGAGTTAAGTTTAAGCTCTAAATCCAACTGTTTTTTTCTAGAAATAATTTACATTTTAAAAGATTGGACCAAAAAAAAACCAGCATAAATGTTTCAGAAGTTCTAATAACATCTTTCTGAAAGCTAATGAAAAATGCTGTTATGTTTTTTTCTTTTGAAGGAGACGAAATTCCCTCGGTCCGATCATCTTCCAGTAACAGGGATCTTGACTTTGAATCTGAACGTGCTGTTTCAAGTACAGAATCTCCAGTAGTGGTGTTACAGGGGATTGCAATGAAGTGTGGGGTGAAGGTATTGCAATATAGTTTGCATTTTGGAAGAGAAGATTGAAGCAAAATAATGCTTCCATCCCTGTTTCTTTTTTTTAGTGACTCTATTGCAGTTTGTGTTTTTTCTAAGACTAACAAAATTGAAATTTTCAGGTGGAATTCAGATCTTCTTTGTTTGCTAGCAAAGATCTTCAGTTCTCCATTGAGGTATAGTGAGAACTCTTTTTTCTTGTGAATTTTGGGTTTGAATCTAAGTAACTAAGATAATCTTCAATTGTTCAACAATAAATAGCTGTAGAGCAAGTAAGTTTGCATTTTGTGGCCAACTAGATCCTTGTGAAGTAAACGAACACATTGATCATAAAGTTTGATGGAACTCATTTACAATTCAGTTTACATCAGATAATAATAGTTTCTTCATTATTAGTTAATTGCCACATACTCAGGCATGTTTAGTAGGAGCTTGGTATGTTGTATGAATAGAAACTTTGAAAGATTTGCCATCTCCTTAATTTCAAGCTGCACATGAAGGATGATCTATTGGTTAGGATCAACTAAAATTTCTTATCATTTGCTTGAACACAAATGATAACAATAATATTAAGACGGGAAACATATAGCCTCTGCAACCTGACATCATTTTTTTCTCAAGCTGGAAAATTTTCTGATTTCTTACTATGTACATTGCGGTGGCAGGCTTGGTTTGCAGGAGAGAAAATTGGGGAAGGAATTGGCAGAACAAGGAGGGAAGCCCAGCAACAGGCAGCTGAGGGTTCTATCAAGGCCTTAGCTGGTAAAACTTCTTATTTTGTTACTTGATACACTTGTGCAAGATTGTGATGCAACTTGATTATGAGGCCCACATTTTTTTGTTGCTCAGTTGAAGAAAAAAGATCAATTTAGCTGTATAGGATTCAGTTTTACCTCTATAATACTTTTTTAGTTATGATTTTCACTTAGAGCTGAGCCAGTTGATGTTTGCATATGAGGCATGTCCCTTATCTGAGATATGCTCCAAATTAGAAGGCTTTGCTCAAAAAGTTCAAGTTATTTTTTAGCAATAGTGAATTTCCTAGACATGTAATGTCTATCTCATTTTAGCTCGCTCTTTTGTTGAAAGACTGCATTTAAGCCTTGTTGTGATAAGATGTTCCGATATGCTTCATTTAGTCTGTCTTCTGGTGATTATTATGACCTTCTTGAGAAAAGTACTGTTTATTGTAGCATATCAGCCGTATGAAACTGACGATCTGGATATGTTTTTTGCAGACATATACATGTCGCGTGGTAAGCTTGATTCTGGACCTGCACACGGGGATTTGAATAAATATCGTAGTGTAAATGACAACTTTTTACCAGGCAATCTGAATTCTTTTGGAAATAAGACTCCAAAAGATGAGCCTAACTCATTTTCTACAGCACCCGAGCAATCCAGGCTTCTGGATCCTAGGCTGGAAGGTTCTAAAAGATCAATGGGATCGGTCACAGCACTCAAAGAATTTGTAAGTTGAAGAAAATTGCTTACTGTTTTTCTTGCATATATTCTTCAGTAATTACTAAATTTCACAAAATTAGGCATGCCATGGATTGACATGAAATGATTTATAGTGTATGATGGAGGGTCTTGAAGTAAATTTTCTGGCTCAGTCTCCGGTTTTAGCTAATTCTGTACAGAAGGACGAAGTTCATGCACAGGTTTGTGTTGATTATATTTCTCTCTTTAATAGTTAGAATGTGTTTGTATATTTTGAACTTTCAGTTGAAAATCATTTATTGATATTGACCATTTTGATTTACGAAAGAGACAAAGTTTTAATCCCTCCTTTATTGTCCCTCTCTTTTCATTTCCTTTCTTATAATGAAGAAACTTGCATTAAATGACATAATACCTGTTAAAAAAGAAATGATATTATTCCAAGAGTAAAAATCAATTTGGAAACTTGATTAATCTGGAAAAAGAGTAAGCACACCAGTAAACTAGGTGGTAGACAGCCACGTGAGAGCAGGAAAAAGAGAGAACGTGAGGGAGTTCTGGATCTATTTATGATTTGGGGCTTTGGCTTATTTAAAGTTACTTGCATCATTTGTCATTGAGAGTCTCTTTTCCTTTGCTTGTGAATGAATTATGTCCTAATAGTAGTTTTACAAAGATTTGGTTGACTAATTGTATTTCATGTCTTTAGGTTGAAATTAATGGACAGGTTCTAGGAAGAGGAATAGGGTCAACCTGGGATGAGGCCAAGGTGCAGGTAACTAAATCATCTGTCTATCCTCAACCTAGGGCTAATAATATGGTGCCTAGTGCCTACTGGCTTGAAGTCTAAGCACCTTATCGCACCTTTTTTTTTAATTTCAGGCTGCTGAAAAGGCACTTGCCAGTTTAAGAACGACGTGTGGTCAAATTACGCCTAAAAGTCATGGTTCTCCCAGGTTGGGCATTTTAAATTCTAACAAAATTTTGCTCTTGCATTTGGATTCTGTCATATTATTATTAGAGTTCGTTACCCACTGTTTATGCTTTCAATGATGTGGATAAGGTCGACGATGCAAGAAATGGCAAGCAAACGCCTAAAACCAGAGTTTCCAAGAGTTGTACAGCGAATGCCCTCTTCTGCAAGATATGCCAAGAATGCTCCTGCTGTCCCTTGAAGAGTACACAATACAAACTTCTTCCACGGACATTTACCATCCCATATGACCCTCCTCAATGCTGCATGCTGCTGAGCGGTTTGTTATCAGGGCAGGCCTCCATTTTCCTCAACATGCTTTGGAGCCAGGATACATGTACTGTTGACGAATTATATTTTGCGTTGACGGTGATGGTGACAGTGATGGTGATGATTCAACCTTGCTTCTCTGGTTATGCTCGTTGCCTTTTGATCAATCAGCCATGTCTACTATCTTTTGTCAATGACACTACACCACATGACATGAGAGCTTTTGAAGTATGTAATATGATCTCATTATGCTGTGCAGTTACTTCCTACACACACATAAATATAATACCATCCATCCATCCATCCCTTAGTCACAAACAAGAGAGTCTGAATCTAAATGGATGTTAACAACTACAGTTGGAGTCCAAGTCCAAACGTTAATTATAATTACAAAGACTAAACCTTTGATACAAAACATATCTACAGATCAAAAAACTAAGTAATCCATCTTCTCCAAAAAGTTCCCTAGCGTTCTCGTTAACCTGCTACTCTCTACAAAGAAAATTAGTCCATTTCTACGGTGTTCCAGAGAGATAACGAGATGACTTCGTTCCACACGTTTGGCATCGACGGGGAGGAGATCCACGAGCCAAACCAAACACCCTTCCACGATAGCTACTCCGACTACAACACTGACGTCCCCATCGACCATGCGACTGCCTCGTCCCCCGATGCGTTTACCTTCGGATCCTCACAGCCCGATGTGGATCCCAACCATAGCTTCTCCGATAGCCCTTACGTCGAGAACGGCAACGCCAATGGTTATGCTGCTTCCGACGATGGCATCTTCTCCTCCGACGGTCCCGTACTTCCTCCTCCCACCCAGATGGCGCCGGAGGAAGGCTTCGCTCTAAGGGAGTGGCGGTGGTGAGATTCCTTTCTGCTTTTTACTCTTCCATTTGTGCTGTTTTGTTTTGAGATCTGGTGGTTCGAGCATGTAAGCTTAGATCTGTTATTGCTTTGTATCTGTAAGGTAATTTAGAAGACTTAATTATTGGCATTCAAGTCCTTCAGCTTTTCTGGTACTTGTTAATTGATTGATCTGTGAACGAGATGGCATTTGCTGAAGCTGCTTCTCACTGGAAACATTAACATTTATTGATATGAAGGTTGATTTAGTGAGATTTGTATGGATTTGTAGTCTAGGTTTGCATGGAAGTAATTTTTGGGGGACTTTTATATAAAATTTCTGATCTGAGACTTATTTTGACCGTCTTCTTGGTTTTTGAGAGGCTTTTACAATTTCTTGTGAAGTTGGATCCGATAGATTAGTGGCAGCAGTCATATTCCAAATAGTTAAATGTGATGATCTCATTCTATGTTGTTTCAGCAATAGTTTTCGGTTAGTCTGATTCTGGAATAATAGTGTCTGGGATCATATGAATGACAGTGCCCCTTATTAGGAACTTATTTGCTAAGATATGGCAAGAACTGTGATTGTACTTGTTTTCCGGGTTGGATTTTGTCACAAACTACGGATTTCAGAATGATTGACTTGCTTTCTTTATAGTTAAAAGACGGGTTAATAATTGAAAGGCACAAAAGTTTTGGAGATATAGTGATTAAACTGATTTTAAATATCAAAATTCTATTTTGTAATTACTTCATTCAAGGTGAACGGCATCCCTTCAATGTTTGGCTAGTTTGTGAAATCTTGTGGAAATTTTTATGTTCTTTTTACTAGTAATTTTTAAAAATTTAGAGGCTTCAAGCTTTCTTTTTTTTCCCTTTTTATATTTTGAGCATTTTTGGTGTTACCTTGATCATGGGGAGCTTCCTTTTTCCCCTGATGAGGGGTGTTGATACGTTGTCCACATATGAGTATACAATCTCTAGCGTTCTTATGCTTATGATATGTGAAAGCATTCATCATTTGTTGGATGTACTCTTCCAATCAAAATTATTTCCTTGGATTTTGCTGCACAGTCAGAATTCTGTTCAACTAGAAGAGAAGGAGAAGAGGGAGAAGGAGATGAGGAAGCAGATCATTGAAGAAGCTGAGGAGTATATACAAGCATTCTATGAGAAGAGAAAGGTCAATGTTGAGAGCAACAGAACTAATAACAGAGAAAGAGAGAAGGTAAAGATGTCAATGAACTTTCTTTCTCTGGTGTCTTACTCTGTTTTACTAAACTAGGATGTTGGCTTTTGTGTATGGAGCAGTTATTCTTAGCAAACCAAGAGAGGTTTCATAAAGAGGTAGATAAACAGTACTGGAAGGCAATATCAGAGCTTATCCCCAATGAAGTTCCCAATATTGAGAAGAGAGGGAAGAAGGATCAAGACAAGAAGCCATCCATTACAGTCATCCAAGGCCCAAAGCCTGGAAAGCCCACAGATCTTTCCAGATTGCGCCATATACTTGTGAAGCTAAAGCACACACCTCCTCCTCACATGATGCCACCTGCACCTGCACCTGCAAAGGATGCCAAAGAGAAAGACGGGAAGGATGCAAAAGATGCCAAGACTGGTAAAGATGTCAAAGATGTTACTACTGCTGATGGTTCTACAAATTTATCCAAAGAAGAGGTTCCTGCGGCTGGTGCAAAAGAACCAGAGCCCACACCACGGGCTGCTTGATTGGATTCAAACATTGGTTAATTTGATCCAAATATTTGTTTTGTACCATGAGCATGATCTTGAGAGTTGATTTTGTAAACCAAGACTGGATTATGTATGCGGCTCTTGCTTTTGTCTTTGGCTATATACATTTTTCACTGAACTTTTTGTTTTCTAATGCCACGGAGCTAATTATTTAGATAGTCAGAATCTCTGTTCTTACGTCTCGTTTTAGCATCGGACCAAGTTTTGTGTTTTTACTTCCTGATGCATGAATGTACGAGAGTTTTCGCATTGACATGTAGAACGTAACTTTGATTATGGCGAAATGAAACAAATTTCTCGGTCTAATTAATGAAATGCACAAATATAACCTGGTAAACTATTTCCTCCTATCTGTTCATGGAAACATGCTTTGTTCTTCACCTAGGGTTCACTTCAGTTATTGTGACAGGAACAGAGCTCATCTGGTAGGTACTGGAGTCTGCAGATGATTTCTTTGCTCCACTAACCCCAACTGACTCTGAGAAAAATCCTGGGGCTGTGAGCAGCTTTTCATTAAGCTTTATATTCTTCGAGAGCATATCAACAACCTGGCTCATTAGAGGCCTTCTGTTTGCTGCTGCTTGGGAACAGAAAAAAGCTACTTTGATATGTCTAATAACTTCAGCCTCAGGATATTCTCCCATGTCTGGATCTACCATCTCTAATAGTTTCCCCTCTTCATGTAATTGCCACGCCTATCAAATCAAAACATATCAAGGTCAGTAATGCGGAAATATGCATTGTGACTGTCAGCCAATTTGCGGTCAATGCCACCAAAACAACATGAGCAATATTGAGATCAAGAAAACAGCAATATTTGAAGCTATTCAAAGACACACCTGCTCTAGGAGGAGCTTCTCTGTCCCTCTCCAGTTCACCTTTGCATTACTTGTGCCACTAATTATTTCAAGAATAAGAATTCCAAAACTGTAAACGTCTGCCTTCATGGTCAGTTGCCCACCAAATGCGTACTCTGGTGCCAAGTAGCCACTGTATGAAAAAAGCCAAACAGGTTGATAAGTTGGGTTACACTGTTAATGTACGATAGTTTAACCACATTTTCGACAGATAAAGGTGTCCATACACTCTAGAACATGCTTATGAATACTTTGGCAGCCAAAAGCCTTGTCATTAATTCTTAAAAAACTTCTTCCATATATATTTTGTGAAGGAAAACAAACAGCCATCTACAAAAGGACAACACTGACTAAGAAACTATCATGAATGAAGGGAAGGATGACAAAAAACAAGTTACAATCTCACAATTGTTAGACGTAGACTACATAATAAACCAAGAAAGAAATCGAGGTAACAAACTATCCTTCCACTTCACTTTTCCTTTGGTGACTACAAAAATAGGAAATAAGAGAGCAAGAAAGGTGCTCCAGACCATCAAGCTTAAGGTGACTATCTGGTTAACAGGAAAGATATAGATGTCTAATGCATTTAAATAAACTCATATCAGCTATTGAACATGTATATTGGTTGCAAATAAATCCAAAAAATAGATACAGTAGGTGTTTCAAATATTTAATGTAATCGGACAGTCACACCATTTACGTCCCTTCTTTGCCCTTAAGTTGACTTTATTTCCCGTTAGTCACTATGACAGTTTTGCTTGTCACAAAAATCAATTTCTCCTTCTCAAGGAATCTCAGGTTTATATATAATAACTGCTCATGCTTCACATCCACTCATGCAGATACCAAATATTCCTTTGTGGAAATGCTCTTCTTCAAATTCTAGTGGTGTGCCATAAGATGTTTAGTTTCGAATATATAAGCACTATGTCCTTGTTCCAGATCTTGCCTTCTTTCTTTCTTGGTATTTTTTTTATCAGGTGCTCTGCAAATTATGCCATTTAGCAGATATTTAAGTCCTTAGTATGATGGCCGGAAATCATTATCTTTGATTCTTTATGAATCATGGCAAACTAAGCATTTAAGGACTAAAAAGCAAACTTGTTAAATAGGAGGACAACCCAACCAAATGGGATAAGCAGCCCTATGGTTGTCTAGAGCTGACTACTTAAGGAAACAGAAGGCCAATAAGATTGAAAGCAACAGTTCATCAAATTCTTTAGAGGCACATACGTTGTTCCTGCTATCCTTGTGCTGATGTGAGTAATATTATCTGGGAAGAGTTTAGCCAACCCAAAATCTCCAATTTTTGGGTTGAAGTCCCTATCAAGGAGTATATTACTGGCTTTGATGTCTCTATGCACAATACGCGGCAAAAGTTCCTCGTGAAGGAAAGTAAGACCCCTAGCAATACCCAAACAAATTGCAGATCTTTTTCCCCAGTCCAGTCTAATCTTCTTTGGACCTGCTAAGGAAAACGAGAAAATGATTAAATAGTAAATAAATCAGTCATTATGTCCAGAAATATTAAAACCCTTCGTATTCTAAACACTTTTAAGCTTACCCAACAATGCACGGTCAAGACTGCTATTTTCTACGTACTCGTACACTAGAATTCGATTGGATCCTTGAACACAGCACCCTATCAACTCAACAAGGTTATGATGCCTGACTTTTGATATGGTATTGATCTCATTTAAAAATTCCCGCAACCCTTGTTTTGACTGAGCAGAAAGTGTCTTCACAGCAACTTGTAGTCCATTTTTAAGGGTTCCCTAGCATCATAGTAATATAGTTGGCGCAGGTTAACTTGGGATGGACAAGAACAAGAATTATATCTTCAAACAATGCCATTAAATACAAGTAGATATCTCAAAGTATGTGATAGCGTCCAAAAGTAAAACTAAAACAATTAAGCCAAATATGATATTAAGAAAAATAATGTCAAAGAGGGAGTTGGTATACTCTTGTAGAAAATCTATGCATGTGTTCTATCTAACTGTAAAGCTATAGTCCAAATCCCTCTCGCTTAAAAATAGTACACTTGAAAAAACTAACAGATTTTCATTGGCCCAAGTAATGAGAACACCATAAAAAGTTCTCAATCAGAAATTATGCGTAAGGTCAGATACTCCATGAATAACACACAGTATGGATGGTCATATTATTTAGAATTTAACTTGCATAAACCATCTCCATTTGCATACCACTCAATCAAAAGTTCTACAACTACGAGATGAAGTTGGAAAATCTACTCATGAAGTTTACAGTTGTGAGATATGAAGGATCTATGGACTGGAGTACCTTGTAAACAATTCCAAAACCTCCTCTGCCAATATTATTTTGGGAATGGAAACCATCAGTTGCTAATCTTAATTCATCGTATGATATATGGTTAACATCCCGCAGCAAATTATCTAGCAGAACACAATAAGGGAAGCAACAGTTATAAAAACAAAAAAACAAAAAAGTAAAGCAAAGTGTAGTGAATTACAGAAGACGCTGTAAAGGAAAAATAGAAAAACACTTAGTGAAAGACATAAATACTTTTTGAAGTTTGCAACAGGATTTGGTTTTTTGCTTAAATGAACTTTGGTTGTAAAAACACCAATAGAAGTCTCATCAGTATCTATAAGAACCCTGAACTTAAAATAAGTGACAGCTAGCGTAAGTAAATCCCATCACAGTATCCTATCTTTCACCACATGTTATTTGTCAAGAATCTTTTCAAACAGTGTTTTAACTTGTTTTCAGTGAAGCCAGCAAAAAGCAATAGAACTGAACGTGGTTAGGGTATTAAATTATAGATGTCAACAGACGTCAACATGTTTTGGGGTTTGCATTTCATAGTGTCAAATAAACAAGCTAGAAGGCAGATTTATTATCTACAATTTCATGAGCAATCCAATATCATCAAATAAATGATTCAATTTATCCCCAAAGCAAATATTGAGTTTTATATTCCCATCATGTTTCGTGGCTAGACGAGATGTGGTTCCTCCAACAAGCATTCATATATGGCTGTGCTTTTAAAAAAAAGGGGGTGTTGAAACCATATGCTACAATTCAGAAGCCAACCTAATTCCCATTAAAAGTGGATATGACATGTTTCAGGGTGTGCGGATACAATAGATTATTCAAGTAACCACTTGCATAAGTTATAATCAAACAATGCCAAACACTTGAATAATTTCACACCATCAATGTCATGAGGAAGCCCAGAAGCACTGCGCCTTCTATCATTAGCCGCTATCTTAAAGCAACTACACTTCATATTTCCCCGCAAGCAATCCACCGTTTCTTATCTTCTAAATCACTTAGCTCCTTGCATATACCTTCCAAAACCAGGAAAAGGGAAAAGAACAAAAAGAGAGAAGAGAATTGATTGCATTAGCAAAGACATCGTCCCGTTACCCAAAATCAAACAGAAAAATAAGAATCCAACATCAACTGTTAGTACAATTAAACCCAAAAACAGCATCAGCGTCCTAACTAAAGAATTAAGAAAGAAAAGATGAAACAGATATCTGATATCATCGGCAGAATCACAAAGTCCACTAATACAAAACAGGCTCTGCTTCGAAACAGAAGGATCCAAAAGTAGAAGAAGTACCTGGCGGACAAAACATGAAAAACTGCAAACTTTATAGGAAGTCTCGAGGGATTAGTTTTATTTGGCTTAATTTTAGTCCTGCGACATGGGTACGGGGGAAGAGTTGAAATCACAAAAAGCGTTTAGAGATGGGAGTTTTTGACCTGGAGTGCGTGAAAAGAGGAAGGGGTCCCAAGTCGTAGGCCGTTGCTGTTGTCGCCTAAACATCCCTTTTACTTTTCTTCGTACCATTGCGGTCTTCCTGTTGCTTGACAGCGACCCTCTGGATTTTTTTCTTGTCCGGATTTGAACGCGAGAAACATTTACGTTTCTAAGAGAACCTCTTGTCAAAATGTAAAACATGGCTCGTTAAGATTTCACTAAAACCGAAGTCGACACACCTGTTGTCAGGTTGTGAAGCACTCGTTCTTGCAACACTGGATTAATTCTAAGTCTAACTCTGGATATTTTTATATTTGATAAAGTAATTTAAATATCTTCAATTAAAAGATTCTTAAAATTCTTTCCATACAAATATCTTGCTCAAAACTCTCGACTTTCACTAAAGCATATTTGACAAAATGGTATGTTCCAAATTTTCTTCATATCTTTTACAAACATGTGGCTACAACTTAATTCAAAGCTGGCAACAACCTTCCAAGTCTACTTCTGGAAGCCAATGAATCGGAAGTAAGCAACCGGGGACTCAGCTCAATCAAATATAAATGCCAAACTTTAACAACATTCCACATGCGTTGGAATCGCAACAGGACTGCATTTAATGTAAGACGACCGTATCAAATTTATCAATCATCGTTTTATTACGTCTCATCTTCAGTTATGCTTGAATTTATGCCTTTTTTGTTTTTTTGGGTTACAAGTGGGAGAAAACCAAAACTATTTGAGAAAAGAAATATTACAGGTATTAGCCTAGATAATCAAGAGAGAGCGTGAGAAATCTCGTCCTAAACCTGAAAAGTTGACGAAATGCCATGACCTAATTTAGCCAGACAATCTACTACAAAAATACCTTCACGAAGCATATGCCTAATAGAACAAATCCAATTCTTAGCAAGTAAAACTTGAATATCCACAACTAAAACAGATAGAGGATGTGGAGAGATAACACCACAAGTCACCATCCTCATTGCCTTCATGCTATACGATTTTATCACGACCTGCCGAAAACCATGATCCCATGCAAAAATCAAACCATCTAAAATGGACCATAACTCTCCCACCAAAATAGTTAAAACACCAATTCGAAACGAATACCCCCTAGCCAACGACCAAATGAATCACGCAATAACCCTCCACCACTAGTCTGCCCAGGATTAACAATATAACTACCGTCACAATTCAACTTCACCCAACCAGTAGGCGTAGCAGTCCAACCAATCTAATGCGTCAAACCTTGAAGCTTCGGTTTTGAAACAGAAGTCAAGGATACATCCACTGCAACTTTAAAGACAACTATTCAAATTTGCTAATGAAAGAAACTCCTTTTATTAGACCCTGCTTGATTCCGGAGCCCAACGCTTGATCTGATACCAAAGCTGTTGGATCTCATTTCCGGAACCCAACTCCTGCTCTAATACCATATCTGTTGGGTCCCGCTTGATTCCGAAATCCAACACTTGCGAAATCATGAAACGTGAGCATATTATCCTATAGGGTTATTTATATGAATTCTTATTAGACATCATTTCACAAGGGTGGCGTGCCCACAACAGTCAAACATTAAAACACACTTATTACTTTAACTCAACCCTTTTCCAAGGAAGTCAAAATGGACATATACAACCGAAACTATCTCAATCTATTATTTCACTACTAAACAACAGAGTTTGAAAAACTTTATTTACATATCAAAAGCCAAACCATTGGCTTATTACAAAATACAAAAAGAAATTCCCTTAGGCTCTTGATCACTTGATCTCTTAGTTATCACCTGAAGATGGTACAGAAAAGAGGCGAGCTTGAAAGCTCGTGGGTAACAGTTTATAACGGAAAATAAGCAAAAACCTTTGAAACGTTCACTTGTCATAGAAAACTCTTATTGAAAATCATAAAGCACTTGTTTCTAATTCTCATCATGTAATCAAAATCTCAAACTACAAAACATGAACGCATCAAACTTGTTCACATAATATAAACACATAAGCACATCAGAATGGTTTGGGAGATGCAAACTATGTATGCATCACTCTTGTCATGAGCACATAAGCATATTAAAATGGTTCGGGTGGATCCAAATACAGAACGTACTATACATTTCCACATAATGGTACTGTGTAGGCATGAACTTATGGGAGCTTGTGAAGGAGCTTCGTGCTACTAGCGGGCAGGCGGGAGAAACCTTTAGTCGAGGTGCACTTGACTTAACTTAAGGGACCACCACAAACCCACATAACATGTAATTCATGACTTGTAAACTTATTGCCCAAAATGACACATTTTCGAAACTTGATTTCATAAACTTCATATCCTTTCAAAATCATTTTCATAAATCAAACAAAATTCATATACAAAATATGCAACACATTCTCAAATCATTCAAAAGCAATAGATGCAACACTTATGATGCAATTGGAAACATTAAACTTGCTTGATTCAAAGAAAACATTAGTGGCTTATACTCTATTATAAACATGTACCAACTTTGATTTCCTTACTTATAGACTTGCTTAAAATGCCTCTTCTCTTGTTCCTCTTGCCTCTTTTGATCCCTTTATATAATAAAAAAATGGGTTTTCAATTGAAAGTCCCACGAAGCACAATCACTAAAATTGGTTCTAGAATACTTACACCTATGCATTTTCTAAACCCCATGAACTAAAATCCTTTCAAAAATCTAAAAGATTCAAAATGATCTTGCCTTCATTCTTCACCAAATGAAGGGATCTTTGGCTCAAAGGGAAGCTCTTTTCTTCCTCTACCTTTTTCTCTTTTTGAACAACCTCAAAATATCTCTTGAAGGCTAACACAATTGAAACCCTGTCTTATTTTCTCTTCTTCTCTTCGTATTTCTCTCTCTTCTTCATGACACTCTCTCTTTTTCTCTTCAATTTTTGTTCTTCTCTC
>JANKOE010000002.1:57162277-57180001 GCA_026284465.1 Erythroxylum citrifolium | reverse complement strand
GTTAGTTACAGAACTCAACTGAATAACGGTTTCTACAAGAAACAAGAAACAAGAAGCAGTAAGTAGTTATCAAGAAACAGTTGAAGACGAAGGCTATAAACACAAGTTAGAGTCGAAGACTGAATGAGTTAGTGAACAAGTTTTTGAGATCTTGGTTTTAAACTAATGTATTCATTGTGTAAAACACTAGAGCTATTTTTACTGTAACAAAGCTCGCAACATCTTTCTAGTAAGAGACAGGAATAGCTGAAAGCTTGAAGAGACTAAGAGAGTGAAAATAATACTTAGTGTAAAAGACATGAAGAGGCTTTGTAGAGAAAGAATACTTGTACATTTGGTGAAGAATAATGAAATTTCAGAAAGAATTATGAGGACTGGACGTAGCCCACGATTTGGGGTGAACTAGGATAAAATCGTTGTGCCAACTTCTAACTCTCTACTCTAATTTCCATTGTTTTTATACAAGTATATAGAAGCTAATTGTGATTTAATCTCGAAGGTATTTTCGTATAACAATTTGATATTTACTTAATAGCTTTGAAAAAGCTAGTTTTCAAAGAAATATCAAAGGGGCTTGTATTCGCAAAAAATGATACACAATTCAACCCCCTTCTTGTGTATTTTGTACATTGTACGTAAAGACTATACTAACAAGTAATTTACTTCAAGATCCAGTAGTACGTAGCCTTATCCCTAACTAGTAAGGAAACTGTTTCTAATAGACACAGAAAAAAAAAGAGAAATGTTTGAAGAAAACAAAAGGCCAAAAACAAAATAATAATTATATTAATAAATAAATCAATAATTATATTGATAAAATGCAAGTTCAGGGACATCTCAGGGTTAATGCGGAAGATGGTTATACTTCCCTCCCATCGATAATAGGCAGGTCACCAGGAGGAGGTCCATTTCCTACGAAGGTTCTGATAGAAGGACTTTCTTATAATTTTCTAGATGTGTTCTGCTGATTGTGGTTTTTGGTTTTTGGTGGGATTTTTCTGTAGGTCATTGTGTGGTGTTTTTATGTCTGTTGGTGAATTCTATAACAGGGTAGTGGTTTTAGTTTTCTTAGGCTT
The DNA here is from genome assembly GCA_026284465.1 of Erythroxylum citrifolium. NCBI lineage: Eukaryota > Viridiplantae > Streptophyta > Magnoliopsida > Malpighiales > Erythroxylaceae > Erythroxylum > Erythroxylum citrifolium. The sequence continues at coordinate 57,178,925 of JANKOE010000002.1, read as the reverse complement.
TTCGATAGGCAGGTTATGAGGGTGTGGTGTTTCTTCCTTGCTTTGTTCACGGTTCCTCTGTATATTTCTTTTGTAAGCCCTTTTGGCAGGCTAGAGATTTTTTTGGAAATCACTAACTGTGTATATAACTTTTTCTTATTTGTATAAAATTTTTGCTGATTTACCAAAAAAAAGATTAAATATACTAAGGGGAAGTACTAATAAAGAAATTTCAATTAATAACTTAGAATTGAATGTAAAACTAATTTTATGCAAGTCGGAGAAATATTAAGATTGTTATCACAATGTCATTTAATATCATTTTATAAAAAATTAATTAGCTCTTTTTTTTGTCATTGACAAACAAAATTGCAATAAAATCATAAATATAAACCAACCAAAAGCCACAATTAATGTGAATACAAAGTAAAGCAAAACTAAGAAAACAAAAGGGGGAAAAAGGAATAACCAAATTATATACAAAGACATGAAAGCAATTCCTGTCTATACAGCAAAGACCAACTCTTATATAAATGGGAGTCAAAGCAAATAAAAAGCAATTCCATACCCATCAACAAAGCCGAATCCCTGACCCCTTCGACACCCATCAACAACACACAAACATAACTCCATAACTAACATCCCTTACCCATTCGAAACCCATTACCCATACCTTAAGAAAAACAAAAACGATGGGATGAATGAGTCTTACCCAGAAAAGAGGACAAATAGTCGAACGCTAGGTTGGCTTGAAGGGATAGTAGCGTTTCTGGAGAAGACAATCTGGAGGTACAAAAAGTGAAAAATGAGAAAGTTGTCGCAAGGTGCTCTCATGTTCAGGAAAAAAATACTTTACCTTTCACTGCGGAGACGAAGCAGAGGGAAGAAGGAGAGTTGCAACAGGGGACGTGATTTTAGTTTTCAGTCTGAAAATTGACGAGTGTATTTTTGAGGTGGTTGACTACGGAGACGAAGCAGACGAACGAAGGAGAGCTGCGACAGAGATTTGCAAAGGACGTGTTAGGTTTCGTCTGTCACAAGGTTATTTTTGACATTTTCAATTCTTGTACCTCAGTTTTGGAAGGAACAAAAATTTCTGTCCTTATCCTCTAAAGACGGAACAAAAATGAGTGATAATAGCAAGCAAATAGCACAAGGGACAGAACTTTTATATCCTTATCCACTGTCATCACTTACGAGAACAGCAACCAAACGCTACCTAATATAAACGAGAGTCAAAGCAAATAAAAAGGAACAAAAAAAGAAAAAAAAAGAACAGTCAGCCAGTCACTCTCTCTCTTAAAAGAACAGACAGTCACTCACTCTCTCTCTGCGGGCGCTTACTCATCCACATTAACCCCACTTTCACTCTCTCTGTCTAATTTCTCAACCTGTCGCCCTCAAGGGAGACTTTTGCACCACTCACTCATATTCTTCTCTCTTACTCTTACTCTTTCTTAGTCTCTCTATCTCTTTCTCTCCTAATATTATTTATAAATAGCAGCATAGGGTTTTAATTGGGAGATATGAGTAATCAATCTCAACAACAAACCCAACAACAGCAGCTGGGCCCCAGTGTTGCCAGTAAGGATTCCGAGGAGGACAAGAGCACCGGTCTGTCGACTGACGGGGGAAGCAGCGCTGGTGCCACGGTGGTTCTATCTGAGAAAGCCGAGTCCGGAAACGGTGCTGACGAAGATAGTGCTGCTGATAAACCCGACGATCTCATGGAGGAGGAGCCGCCTCCCCCGCCTGAACCTGCGGCTTCCGGCGCTTCTCCGGCCATTGTTTTCTGTATTCGCCTTAAGCAGCCTCGCACAAATTTGTTGCACAAAATGAGCGTCCCTGAACTTTGTCGCAATTTCAGGTTATTCCCTTGAAAGTTTTGTTTTCTTTCTCTGGAGATGTTTTGGTGTTCGAAACTGTTGATTGCATTGGGATTGTTTTAGCTTCTTTATGGATCAAACGGATTTTCTTGAGAAAGCCTCTTCTTTTTGCTGATATTGACTTTCTTCACGTGTATTGTTCTGTAATTTGAACTTGTTTAGGACTTTTTAAGTTCTCGAATTTATGGCCTTAAAGGTTTTTTCTGTTTGTCGTAAATTCCTAAAGTTCCTGTAACTGCTAAAAATGTGATCTTGTGCTTTGACTTTTTAGCCCTTTGCAGCTTTCTATAGTTTACTTGTTTGGTGAGGAGGTGATAAGGTTAATGGTGAGTGCAATAAGTAGAAGTTGTTGGGAGGAGAGGAGTAACGGTTGGATTGGACTAACGTGTACTGACAGGGATGAAGATTAGCCTCGAGTATTTAAGGACTTGTTTATGTATTAATTTCCTCTTTCTCAAAACTGAAATGCATCTTTTCTGAGCTTCCCTTAATTGTCATTTTTGTTCTTGATTTATGATACTGAAGCTTTCCATTGTCTACTTTGCGATCTGCATGATCTTTAAAAAGTAGTACCTGTGCCCTTAGGAGCAATAAGTAGATCTCAATGCGTATTTGGGGATGTTACAGGCCAAGTTGATTAGTTGTACACATATTATTACTGCCATCTCTTCAGATCAGTGCATTCATGAATTGTTGTAATTTAAGTACTTGAGTTGAAACTGGAACTTAGTTCGTTTCTGGCCTGTAGCTTTTTGTGCATGGCAGTAAATCTCTACCCTGCAACACAATATTCTTGTCATGTTGTCCAAGATTAAATTCCTATCTTATCTTAAAGTGGGTATATGACTTCTTTTATGAATACAAGCATTTCTATGGGGATCTTTCTTTTTCTATTTATTTTCTAAAAGATTCACTTGTTATTTTAATTTTTGTTCTCTTAGTGCTGTTGCCTGGTGTGGAAAGTTGAATGCTATAGCTTGTGCATCAGAGACATGTGCTAGAATTCCAAGGTCAGTGTTCTCTTTTAGGAAGATTTAGTTTTAGCCTCAAAGATATTGTTGTTTACCGTAGTATGGTGTTGGCCTCATAGCACTCTGAGAATCGAGAGCGATTCTGTTGCTGTTTTTTTATTAGCGTCTGTGCTCTTTGATGTGTTGCTCATTATAAATTGATAATGGACCTTAAATAGTGGATAGTTGTTTGAAAGTACAATTTTTCTTCTTCATATCTTTCTCTTTTTCTGTTGTAGCTCCAATGCAAATTCACCATTTTGGATTCCCATACATATTGTTATCCCTGAGAGACCAACTGAGTGTGCAGTTTTCAATGTCATAGCAGGTATTATCATTATACCCAATGAACCTTTATGGGTTTGTTACACTATACTGTGACAGTTGTTAACTTATCACCTGCTAACCAATTGAAGTTGAAGTTTTCGTTGTTGATAAGTGGTTGTTTCTTGAATGTCAATGGTTAGCCGTATATCTTCAACCAAGAAACTAAATTTCCAAAAAGAAAAAAAGGAAACTAAAATTATGATGTTAGCTTGGCTTTGGAATTCTGCTTCATGTGAAATTTGGGAAGAGAACTCTTTCTTATGAAGCTTTTCAGATAGCATAAAAGCTTCCACGTCTGTAAAAAAATTTTTTTTTTTTTGGGTTTAGTCATGAGCTTTTTCCTTTTCTTTTTTCCCTGATGAGCACTTTTCTATAGATATCTATGCACACAAGTCTGACAAGGTTATAGTTTCCATTCGTTTGTGTTTGATTTTTTTTTCTCTCTCTCCACTGCATACACAAACTGCACAAATGATGCATTCAAGTCTGCCCTTTTAGTTATCATGATTGAATCTTATGTGCATTTTTTTTTATAGATTTCCTTTCTTCCAAATAATGAGTGGTGGCATTCTTTGCATATATTTTTTTGGTTACAGATTCTCCTCGTGATTCTGTCCAATTTATTGAATGGTCCCCTACTTCTTGTCCTCGTGCCTTACTTATTGCTAATTTCCATGGGAGGATAACTATTTGGACTCAACATTCTCAAGTAAGCTAGCTTGTTTCCTATGCTGTTTTGAGCAAATAGCTTTTACGTTCTTCACCATATGTTTTTGCCCACAGCTTCTCCATTTTTACTTAAATTGTGGTTACACTAACTGATCTTGTACTAATCAGTCTTTCTTTCTTCTTCTTGTCTTCTAGTGAATTGTTTCAAATTCTCATTTAGCTATGACTTTTTTTTTATGCAGGGTCCAGCTAATTTGGTACGCGACGCTACAAGCTGGCAGCGTGAGCATGAATGGCGGCAGGACCTTGCTGTTGTTACTAAATGGCTTTCAGGGGTCTCTCCGGTATGCTGTTACTTTTGCGTTTCGGATAGCTGATTATAAGATTGTTTATACCCTTTTTGCACCATCCTTGGGGTATGTGTGTGATTGAAAGTTTTCACCCGTGATACTCTTGCAGATTTGCTCATATAGTGTTGGCGTCTGTTATTGATACATCAGATTAATCATTCGTGTTTTCTTCCAGTGATCAAATTACTCTTTGATATTTCTCAACTTTGCATACTCCGTATTCTTGTTCAATACTCATCTTGTTTAGCTGTGCATGCCCATATTAATTGATGCCTAAATAGTTATAACATGCTGATCATATGTCATTGGATAAGCTTGACTGTGAGCGATCACAAATTTTCTTGCTCTCTTAAGCCTATTCAATTTGTGGATGGAGATTTTGTTCTTTTGTGGAAGCTTCTTGTTATTTGCATGTAAACGCGTAGTAGCTCTTTTTCTTGTTTCTTTTTTTTCCTTCATTTAATCTACTTTTTTCTCAAACAAGGTTTTCATCTAGTTGTATTTGTTTGTTTTGCAATTTGTCTATGCAACTTAATTATTGTTTGACTTCTGTGGAAAATCAGTATAGATGGCTTTCATCAAAATCCAGTAGTCCTGCAAATTCAAAGTCAATATTTGAAGAGAAGTTCCTTTCGCAGCAGTCCCAGACATCAGGTTTGTTTTCCAATGTCTCTTAGCCAACCTTTCCTAATTTTTAGTTGCTGAAGTGGTGAGTTTAAAGTTGCCTTAATTAGCTTGAATGTCGAACCTGTTTCTAGAGAAAATCTGATATATCCCAGATATGAATAACTAGCACAGTGACATTCTAATTTCAGTTTCCTCATTTTTGCTATTTAGTGTCTGTTACTAATATGCTGAGTTATAGACAGTGGACAATAAGCTGATGTTGCGTTGGTTCACTAACATAAAATTCAATTTTGAAGTTGGAATGATATATGAACCATTGTCTGTGCCTCACTAGTAGCTTAAGCTTTGGGTTGAAGGGTTTATTATTGCGGTGTGAAAGCTTTTATGTTTGTGAAATCGCAAGTTTAAGCAAATGCCTTCTTAGTTTAGCAGATATTTGGTTTGTTATGATTTGTCCATGTTTCGTGTGATTTGGTGTGTTAGAATAATATTTTGACCACTTTTTTGGCCTCATCCAATAACTTAAGGTTTTGGGTTGAATGATTTCTTGAAAAAGTTTATAAATTTCTTAAAGTATAGAATGCATTTGTTTGTATGAAACTGGAATGCCTAATAGTGGTCTTTTACTCTTAGAAGATGTTTGCATGCTTAAGATGTTTTTGGATAGATATGAAAATTACTGAATGATCAGTTTGCTAGTATTGTAACAATTACGACAATTGTGATTTCATCACCACTTTTTTGCTTTCTTTTTACTATTTCAATAGTTCCTTTCTTATCAGTATGCAATCACTGATGCACTATCCAATGTTATTTCAGCTAGATGGCCCAATTTCCTTTGTGTTTGTTCTGTTTTCTCATCGGGTTCTGTACAACTTCATTGGTCCCAGTGGCCTCCTAGTCAGAATAATTCAGCTCCAAAATGGTTTTACACAAGCAAAGGACTCTTGGGTGCTGGCCCTAGTGGTATTATGGCTGCTGATGCTATTGTTACAGATAGTGGTGCCTTGCACGTTGCAGGTGTTCCAATAGTAAACCCATCTACTGTGGTTGTTTGGGAGGTCACTCCTGGCCCTGGAAGCACATTCCAAGCAACTCCAAAGACAAGTACTAGTAATGGTGTTCCACCTTCACTCAATCCACCGAGTTGGGCAGGTTTTGCACCTTTGGCAGCATATTTATTTAGCTGGCAAGAATATTTAATATCTGAAGAAAAGCAAGGGAAAAAGCAAGTGGAGGAGGATTCTGTGCCACTTCATTGCTCACCAGTTTCAAATTTTTCGGCATATGTTAGTCCAGAGGCTGCTGCTCAATCTGCAGCAACAACTACTTGGGGTTCTGGAGTAACTGCTGTGGCTTTTGATCCAACACGTGGTGGTTCAGTAATAGCAGTTGTGATAGTTGAGGGTACACAATAGTATCCATACTATGAAACTTGGTTTTTAGATTAATTCATTTTGAAGTTTGCATCAATATATATCTTTTGTGCCCGGCTTCTTGATTAATGATAGGCTGTTGTGCCCTTATAATGGAGGGTTAGTGATTTCCTGTGGACTCTGAACACCGTTTGAATAAATTCTGGCTTTACCTTGTCTCTAGATCGAGATGATTGAACAAATGTAAACCCAAATATGGCTGGTTTCTTTGGGGATGATTTTTTTAGATGGAAGTTGATTATGATACTCACAATTGGTTGAACTGATGCAGGGCAATACATGTCCCCCTATGATCCTGATGAGGGTCCTTCAATCACAGGATGGAGAGTGCAGCGCTGGGAGTCATCTCTGCAGCCTGTTGTTCTTCATCAAATATTTGGAAATCCTACTTCTAGTTTTAACGGGCAGGCACCAATGCAAACAGTTTGGGTGTCCAAAGTTGATAGAAGTATATCACCAACTAATGATTTTAAAATTCATGAAGTTTCTGCTACTGGTCAAACCTTAGATGGAAGAAAGCCATCTGATTCTGTTATCGAGAAGGCAAAAAGAGTCAGTTTTGATCCCTTTGATCTGCCAAGTGATGTTAGAACACTTGCTCGAATTGTTTATTCGGCTCATGGTGGTGAGATTGCAATTGCCTTTTTGCGGGGTGGTGTGCACATATTTTCTGGCCCAGCTTTTACCCCTGTTGACAACTACCAGATAAATGTTGGCTCTGCAATAGCAGCCCCTGCCTTCTCTTCCACAAGCTGCTGTTCAGCATCTGTTTGGCATGACATTGGCAAGGACTGCTCCATACTGAAGATAATACGGGTTCTTCCTCCTGCTGTTCCAAGTAGTCAGGTGAAGGCTAACTCTGCAACTTTGGAACGTGCAATTGCTGAGAGGTAATTTGTAAACCACTTTTTGCACAATGATAAGTTGTCTGATTTATAGGACGTATGACCCCAGGCATGTCAGAATAGGTGGATATCTGGAAATTATGCTGATGTTGTATTCTGTTATAGGTTTTGGTGGAGTCTTTTGGTTGGCGTTGATTGGTGGGATGCTGTTGGCTGCACTCAGAGTGCTGCTGAGGACGGCATTGGTAAGAACTATGTTAATAGTACTATTGTTGACAACAAAGATGCTTAAATTCAAATTATAACTTCTCTTCTTTTAGATGTAACCATTGTTCTCTTTCCTGGAGATATGATTTGATGGGGAAGCAGGAAATTTACGGATTCCTTTATTGGGTTTCAGTTTCTCTGAACAGCGTGATTGCAGTCCTGGATGCAGATTTTCACTCTCTTCCTTCCACGCAACATAGGCAACAATATGGTCCTGTAAGTACCTGTGGTCTATTTCCCTCAGTCTTCCTTATAGCTTCGTTTCGAAAGATCACACATCTTTATTTAATTACGACAGTGGGTATAGAGACAAAGAGTACAGAAGTTCAGCAATTTTTCTCTGGATCATTTGCAACTTGATATATCATTTGTTTGTCCATCTATAAAGTGTGTTTATGATTTTTCATGTGTCAATGGTAAGTAATTAGAGAAATGTGTTATATTTTATATTAATGTCAATGGTTGGTAATTAGAGAAATGTTTCTTTTTTTATGTTAGTGTGTCTGTTTCTAGTTTCCTGAATTTTAGCTTGTGCTACTGTTATAGGATTGGAGTAATGCTCTTCTTAGGCTTTATTGTTGCTACTCTATCCTCTTAGCAATGAAATTGAAAATGTTTTATGTGACTTAAGTCTGTAATTCTGGTATCTGTATATCTTGAGAATGTGTATGAATCTGCAGGCCTAGTTTTTATTCATGCTTAGACTCTGAGTTTTTTGTTTGCTTATCAATTTAAGATGCTTCTTCAACAACTACCCTGATATCGATGATTGCAAGTCTTTGAGTAGCTAAACTTGGTTTTGGTGTGATGCAGAGTCTAGATAGAATAAAGTGCAGGATGTTGGAAGGTACAAATGCTCAAGAAGTCAGGGCAATGGTCTTGGATATGCAAGCAAGGCTGCTTCTTGATATGCTTGGAAAAGGCATTGAATCGGCTCTGATAAATCCTTCGGCACTGGTTCCTGAGCCGTGGCAGGCTTCTGGTGAGACGCTATCTGGCATTGATCCTGAAGCAATGTCTGTTGAACCAAATCTTGTTCCAAGTATTCAGGTTTTTATTTTAACTCTGTTAAATTCATTTTCTCGACCCAAAAGATTTGCATTCTGCTGAAAAGATTTTTTCTCCCAATTTTAAATAGTGAAGATCCTTTGTGATCCATTTGGGTTTTATGTGCAGGTATGGTGTTTACTGAATGGTAATTGTCTATTATCTGTTCCCATTCCGCTCCTATAATCATGGTCTTTCCTTCTTGCAAAACCTCTATAAAGTAATAATTTGGGACCATATAAATCTATTAATTAAAAGGATATTAATTAATTGAGAATTAATTTAGTCTATTAAATCAAGTACGGACAATACAAATTATTATATATTAGAGGTTATTAATTTATAAATGTTATACTTTTTGTTTAAATGAATTATAGAAGGGATGCTAATTTAAGCTGTCTAATCTATTAATTAAAAGTATATTAATTAATGGAGAATTAATTTAGTCTATTAAATCAAGTACGGACAATACAGATTATTATATATTAGAGGTTATTAATTTATAAATGTTATACTTTATTGTTTAAATGAATTATAGAAGGGATGCTAATTTAAGCTGTCTGTCTTGGTGTATCAACATTGTTAAATATGTACTGTTCAGGGCATTAACAAAAGCCAAAATGAAAAAACCAAATTCAAGGCAAAGTTTGTTTTTTCCCAGTTAACAAAGCTTTTCACTGAGTGACTGAAATTAAATTCCCGTTTGGGCATCACATAGGGTATTCCTTGAGCATTTTTATATAACTTTGTACTTTATAGCTGACCCAAAACTGGCTGTTTCGGGCATCAAATGCCTCTCTTTTTTTCAAAATATTATTCCAATGGGATGTAGACCAAGGCAATCCTTTTGTGATTTTAAGTTATAAAATGAATGGATTTTTTATATTAGATTTCATTTATTGAAGGCTATATCTTTAGTCCTAGAAAAATCCTCTGGATAGCTGACCATAAACCCCTGCCTACTACTTGGGTGAGTGGTACAAAAGAGAGCCTAATTGTGAATTGCTGTCTTGGTTATGCTAGATCTTTGTTAAGAAACTTGTGTTGGTTATGCTAGATCTTTGTTAAGAAACTACTGATTTATCTACCAATATTTTAAAAATCTTCACATATTGCCTCTCTGCTTTAGCTAATGCACTCTTTCCCAGATGATGGAAGTTCTTTGCTAGGTTGTGACTTAATTTGCAGAATATTGATCTAAGATGTATCTGAACTGGCTATTTCAACTGTGGTATTTGATGCAGGCATATGTTGATGCAGTTCTTGACTTAGCGTCACATTTTATCACACGCTTGCGTCGTTATGCAAGTTTTTGTCGCACATTGGCTACTCATGCAGTTACAGCAGGTACAGGCAGTAACCGGAATATGGTAACGGCTCCAACCCAAAGTGCTGCATCGCCTGCAACAACTCAGGGTTAGTATGATACCATTTTCCTTTCTTTTGATTTAACAAGAATTATAAGGAGAATCAAATCATTACTCTTTCTAATGTTGGATTTGCTAGCTGTTCTTAATGTCTAACATTTGATATTGACAGTGCTGCAAAAGATGATGCCTTTTCTGTTTACGAGTCCCATTGAATATTGTGTCTTGTCCCCTGACATGTTTATACAACTTTCCTAGGTGGTCAAAGTGGTGCTACAAGCTCCACTGGAAGCACTCAGATGCAAGCTTGGGTGCAAGGTGCAATTGCTAAGATTAGTAGCACTACAGATGGAGTGTCCAATTCAACTCCAAATGCCATAAGTGGTCCATCTTCTTTTATGCCAATCAGCATCAATACTGGAACTTTTCCTGGAACACCTGCTGTGCGGCTTATTGGAGATTGCCATTTCCTTCACAGACTATGTCAATTGCTGCTTTTCTGTTTTTTCTTTCGACGAACACAACTACCACGCTTTGTTGGTGGTTCCCAGAGAAATGCTGATACAAATATGCAGAAACCTCAGCTTGTTGCTCCTGGCAAGGTGGAGGAGGTCAGCTCTGTTTCATTGAAACCTGTCCCATCGATTGCTAGGTCAGATGAAGGCCAGGCAGCTCGAGGTGGTCAGCTTGTTCCTGGAGCTAAAGGAGTAGAAGATGGACCTGCTGGACGGTCAAGATTGGGTTATGGGAATGCTGGTCAGGGATACACTTTTGAGGAGGTATAACCTTGGTTTCTTTAGGTCCTTTGAAAGCTCAATGATATAGCAATCATCAGTTGCATAGACTCTCTTTCTTGAATTGAGAGAAACTGCTCTTATCATGGATTGGCTCTGAAATTTTATATTTTTATCATGTTTTCCATTTTAGTAATGGGTAATTCTTTCCTTGATTAAAGTTTGAAGTGATGCTGTCATCTAGGTGAAGGTCCTGTTCCTCATACTTATGGATCTATGTAAGAGAACTTCTGGTCTTCTACACCCGTTGCCACTTTCTCAGGTGGGAAGCGGCAACATTCAAGTGCGGCTGCATTATATTGATGGGAATTATACTGTATTGCCAGAGGTTGTAGAGGCATCCCTAGGTCCACATATGCAGGTCTGGATTTATGATTTAATTTAATTTAATTCGTTTGTGAACGATTGGAATATTGTTTTATGGATGGAACATATGTTTGACAGTAATTGTAGATTTGCCATGCATTGAGTCTATTCTGTTAGCATGTTTTTGTTGACTTTGTTGTTTGGGTTCTCGTAATACAAAATTTAGTATAGGATTTCTGGTACATGGTCGTAGGAATTTATCTTTTTTCCTAGCTTTTTGAAAATTTAATTCTGGAACAGTGATTTTTAGGTTTTCCCCCGTAGTTTTAGGGTGCATCAAAGTTCGAGGATATCGAGATTACAGTATTAATTGTAATTTGTCTTTTGGACTTACATTTCAAGAAGTCCATACTAGGAGTATGTTTCCCTGTAGGATTGGAAAGAGTTAAAATGTAAATCTTGTGGTGGATTAAAGTTTTGATGTTATGTTTACTTGTAGGATTGGGGAGAGTTAAATGTAAATCCTGTCATGGGTTAAAGTTTTTGTCTTCGATTGGTTTAAGCAATTATTGAATTTTGGAGTCATATTTATTTTTATTAGCGTTATTGGCATATTAAGCCTTTTATGCCAATATAGTAAATTGGATTTATCATATCCCCTTTGTTTAAACAGAATATGCCCCGGCCTAGAGGTGCTGATGCAGCTGGCCTGTTACTCCGTGAACTAGAACTTCATCCTCCATCAGAAGAGTGGCACAGGCGGAATATGTTTGGTGGGCCATGGTCTGATCCAGAAGATGTGGGTGCGGGCGATGATACTCCCAAGCCAAGTGGATCTGCAGATTCACTCGACTTGTTGAGCTCATTGGAAAGCTATGGAGTTCAGGATGGATCGTTAAGTCTATGGCCAAGAAAACGCAGAATATCTGAAAGAGATGCAGCTTTCGGGTTAAATACATCTGTTGGGTTGGGAGCGTATCTCGGAATAATGGGTTCTCGTAGAGATGTTGTTACTGCTGTGTGGAAGACGGGTCTTGAAGGAGTTTGGTACAAGGTAGGTTTGTGTGATGTCAGAGTCTTGCTATATTTAATTTTTTATTTTTGGCACAACTTAATATTATGATGTCATCAATTACAGTGCATAAGGTGTTTGCGTCAGACTTCAGCTCTGGTTACACCAGGTGCTGCAAATCCGCCCAATCAAAATGAGCGGGAGGTCTGGTGGATCAGTAGATGGGCCTATGGGTGTCCGATGTGCGGCGGAGCGTGGGTAAGAGTCGTGTAGAGAGTCACTTGGAGCAAGATATATTAGTTTCATATCATTTTTAATTGAGGAAGCATCACTTGCTTTAGCGTTGGGGATGACCAGTTTTGATGCCTTTGGTTGATAGGATTTAGACAAATGTAGATCGATCGTTGTTCTTTATCAAAAAAAAGATCGATCGTTGTTCTTATGTGTCAATTGTCGTATGTGTATATTTTGACAAACGACATGTAACCATTACAGCTGCTCAACATTTTATCCATAGTGAAAATTATGCAAGCAATTCGTTGTTGATGTTTCTTGTCCAAACAAATTTATAAATTAACCCTTAATATTAATATCGATTCATAAATTTTTTTATTTATATGAATTTATTAATAAATTATTTAATTATATGAATGTTTATTTTTAATAAGCATTAATTTTTTTTATCGGTGGTGCAACGCTCGTGTGTTTGTATATATATATTAGAGATTTGTCATAACATCTAAATGATAAATTAAGAGTATGCATGATCTAGGAACAAGGTATTGAGTCACCAGGCTGCAGAAGAAGAGCTCCAAAGAATACAAGTTATACACCATTGCTCAATTGGTACGAGCCTTATGCTCTAGAGGTACCTTAGAGAAAAGTGCAGCAAGAGTCGCTGAGGTTCTTTCCAATACTGAAAGTTAGTAGAACACAAAACCAGATCCTATGCTTGGAATGACAAGGACGAGGAACATTGGAATACTATTACCCTGCTCCTGAGTTTGCTTGTTCTTATACCAGAATGCTCACTAGAATGAGTTTTGTTCTTCCATTCTAAATGTTCCATCTCTTTGCCAGGTTTTAACTAATGTTTGGCATAGAATTTCTAGCAATAAGTGCCTACTCTTATAGTTGATATTGTCTTCCTCGTGAAGGAGAGGGAGTCCCCGCTTTTGTTGGAGATATTATGTTTACTTTTCTCCCTCCAAATTGCATAAATTGCACAGATTAATGCTATTCTGAATACTCTGGTATCATCCCTGCTTTTAAGCTTGGTGTCTTACTAGCTTTATATGATGATTTGCCTTTAGTTGTTGGCTCCATATTGTAGATTGCATAATTATATAATTAAATGCCAAGTGTTCCTAACATAAAGGCACTTAAAAAAGAGATGATTAAGATTTTCTCGAAATCTATTGCAAAGGAGACAGTCTTAGTTGTTAAAGGAGCCAAAATAGACTCCATCTTTGGTAGTAAGGTATTCTCTTATTGCAAGCCAAAGAGTAAAAGAGGCTCTAGGAAAGTTAAAGAGTGATGCCTTACTAGGTCTAACCAGAACACCTTGAGATGAGTCTATTCAAAGAGTATAATGCAGGAGCTATTATTGAAGAATCTAGATGATTAATTGGTTTAATCGTAAAAGCACAGGCGACCATGTCGATCTCATAAAGACTATCAGTTAACTAATGATTATTCATAAACTTAACAAGCTATGAAAACGATTATAGATGATTCCACGAGAAAACAAAGCAAATAACAAAATCTAAACACTAAAGAATGCAGTGATCAAGAATACATCAATCATTGAGTTAAATAAATTTAAGAGAAATCTCCTAGGACTTTACTATATTCAATTTTACTCTAGCTTAATGAATTACTCTAATTTCTTGGACTAGTAAGAGTCCATAACTTATATATATATTCTCTCTCGAGCCATACAACTCTTATTTATAGTTTAATCAACCAAAATCTCTTTCGAATCTAGACAACTAAGAATGTTTTAATTCATTATATGAACTTGCTTAATAGGTTTTATTCTAATATAGGAAGATCTTACAACTTTCTCTCAAATAAGTCATGCTTAACCCTTTTTATCCACTATGTGACTTAAGTATAAATGTTATCTCTTGAATCTCGATGCATGAATCAAATATCAAATCTTTCAAATCCTCTCCTTCCATCCAATCAGTGTAAAATATGGCTAAATCTTAAAAAATAGAAATTAATTAAATGAGAAATCAATCAAAGTATATTATATCCTAGGTTCATCCTACTTAAATTTATATCCCAATTAGTTTATAATTGCATAAGAAATATAAAAAAACAATAAAGTTAATAAAGACATTATTTTTAAATCTTGAATCTTCAAAGAATTATTGTTGAAATTTGGCTATATCCTTAGAGAATAATCTAGTCATGATCAAAACCAATGCAGAATAGCTATAAAATAACTTTAAAATGTTTCTTGGCTAAAGAATTCTCGATTTTTTGCCTCTTTTTTTAAAACCCGAAAAACTAAATTTTACTGAGATATATAGTCCCTAACATAGGTCTATGTATATGGTTATGTTTTTTGAGATATTCCCCAGAAATCAGTAAAGACAACACAAGGACCTACACAGGATCGTGTAGGGTATTGTTTTCTTCATTTAAAAGGCAACACGAGAGTGTATAAGGTGTATTGGAGAAATAGAAGAGACCACGCTTGAAGATGATCCTCAACAAGGTGGTGTGTTAGTGCTGTGTTCTAGGTCTTTCTCCAATTCTTCCAAAATGGGTTCAATTTGATCCATTTCTTCTCCAATGTCCTTATGTAGGTAGAAATAAGACCTAAAATGGTGATGCTTCTCAAATTAAGTATCAAATCCTTTAAAATAATCCTAAATGCAAGCAATAATCAATAATGGTTCACTCATTGAGTTCAAAAACTCATCAAAATTGCAATGTTGATTTTCAAATTCAGAGGAGACCTAGCTAGTCTAGTTGAAGTAACTTCTGCAATTGGATATGGGTTAGTGTTGGGATCAATTGTACCTGCAAATGTCTTAGTTATTTTGTATCAAGGATTGTATCTCTCAACTAATGTATATTGTACATGTGAATTTTGGAAATATAATGACATTTGAGACTATATATGTTTGTGAATAAAAATGGGACAATATAATTATTGGAATGTTTTATGTTATGTGTGATGGATTAAAAAGTAAAAGAAAATTGTTTTAATGGTCTTAATATGCCATTTTTGTAGAGTATGTTCCCAAATATCTTTCAATATGTTCGGTATATGTCCTATGGGAGTGGTATGCTACAGCAATAGAGTGACAAGGCGACTATTTAGCTAACGCAATTACTCCTAGCCAACCTTTTACAGCCCCCATATCAAGACTAGCTAAAGGTTGCCCAATTAGAGAGGTTCATGAAGCAAATTTAGGAGTGTAGCAGAACATCAGAGAGGGACAGGAAGATTTGACAAAGTGAGTAGCACAGCTAAAGGCACACGATCGATGGATGGATAAGGTATTTGTGCAGATAGTAGGACGTTTAGGTGCTACAGTTCCTTCTCTACTGATGAGAGCCACTCAACCCTTAATAGCCAGATAACCTAGTGTAAGCAAAGGTTGCACCCTACATCACCCAAAATTATGACACTCATTTAATACAAACACAACCTCATATGGAGACCAACTAAGAGCAGACCGATGACTAGATATTAGAAACTTTGTTTAATACAGTTACTCATATTGTCCAAGATTTTATAAACGTTTGATAAGAAATATATTTGATCTTTTATTTTTGTTTATATTTTTATTTTGTCTTGATAGTCAGCAGGGGATTATCCTCGCTAAACTGATATTATTTTATTCTTTCTTTTTATTTTTATTATATTAAACAGTAGATTTTTCATACATATATTTAGCTTGTCTTTATTTTATTTTCTTACTATAGTTTGAAGCTTTATTTTATTTTATTTAATGTTTCAAGGTTGATTCATAATGGATAGATTTTCGTTGTAAATACAAACTTTGGATTCACTTGAATCATCCTATATTGCTTTCATCGTCTATTTCCTTTTGTATTATTCTTTTTATATACCTTCTTTTTGTTTTTAAGATTTGGACCATTATTCTTAAAATGGTCAGTCTGTTTACATTCATAGCAAACAATAGTAGCCATTTTCTTCAAATTGAACTTACCTTTACATTTGTTTCTCTCTTTTTTTCCTTAAGCAACTGTTTAAATTTTCTTAAACTAATGCATTATACTCTTCTCCACTTTCTCTTTAGATTATGGTCTCATTGTCATTTTTTCCTTAGAACTTTCAAGGTCATGGGTTTTTCTTTTTCTTGTGATTTTTTCCCTTTAATTCTCCAATAGTCTTATCTTATTTATGAGTGGAGACTTGATCAACTTTTTAAGTGGTAGGTTGTTTAAATCCTTCGCTTCTTCCATTATCATCACCTTAGTCTTTCAAGCTTTAGGTAAGCATTTAGAAAATTTTCTAATCATCCCAATATTAGAGTACATATTTACAATTCCTTTCAGTGTAGTAATAATATCAACAAAATGAGTATTCATATTAAATATCGAACCCCTTAGGGGGTGGTCGTGTAACACCCACATATCCCTTGGAAGGATATATGAATGCTACACAAAATAGTATAACAAATCAAAGCATACGAAAACTTTCAGTAAATAATTTAGGCAAACATATATTAAATTACAT
>JANKOE010000002.1:57113237-57145870 GCA_026284465.1 Erythroxylum citrifolium | reverse complement strand
CCGGACTTAAAGAGTCCTTTAATGTTCTGAGGCTCAAGAGCACTCAATGGGGTCTAGAGGAATGGAGTTCATTAATCGAAACCCTGGACTTAGAGAGAGCCCTTTAAGGTTTACTATTCACACTTAGTTTTGAACTGTGATAGCCAAAGCTCATTTTCAAGAGAATTTTATCATTTGTTTTAACCTTTTCATTTTTCATTTTCAAAAACCCAAAAATACTTTTTACATGCTTTTTAGTTTATTAATGTTTTCAAAATCAAACCCCCCTTTCCTTGCTAATTTCACTTGCATTGAATGACATATAGGCTAGCTTAGGTCCATTTCATTAGGTTCCAACAAGAGAGACGACCCGAGGTTGCATCCTATACTGCAATCCTTGGTATAAATTATTTTTGACCGGTTTCCAATGATCGATCTTAGGATCGAACGACGAGCCGCGATCAGTATGTTTTTCTATTTGCAGGATAGAAGACAATAGTTGCCTCCTCCAATATAAAAGTAGAGTTTTATAACGTACTATTATACAATAGCACTTGTCATGATAAGAAGTTTTATAACAAATTTGACGGTTGTATATAGTA
The DNA here is from genome assembly GCA_026284465.1 of Erythroxylum citrifolium. NCBI lineage: Eukaryota > Viridiplantae > Streptophyta > Magnoliopsida > Malpighiales > Erythroxylaceae > Erythroxylum > Erythroxylum citrifolium. The sequence goes on along the minus strand of JANKOE010000002.1, from coordinate 57,145,289 downwards.
TTTCACAATTGTTAATGATTTATTGTGATAATTCAACTACAATTTTCTTCTCAAAGACAATAAAGTGAAAATTAAATAAAGAGTACGGTAAAGTGTTTAGTTTAAGAGATTATATTATTAAGCATATCATTTATGGCATATTCATTTAAGGATCATATGCAAAGCTTGAGATCGGTCTACTTGATTATGAGTTTCATGCTTAGACTTATGATTTTATTATAGTCAAGATGATAAATTTTATGGACATATTGTTTTCATTTCATGAATAAAATAAAGTTTCCATTTTATTTATAAGGTCGAGGTTCTCCACTTTTTTAAATTATTCTTTGACATTGGAAAAAAAATTATTTACATTATTTAGAATAAAACCACCATGATTCTTATTTATAAAAGTTTGAATTAAGAATTTTGTAAAACTCATATTTTGTAAAACTCTTTTATACATTCCCCCCTTTATGGCTTCTTCTTCCTACCCTACCCATACTCGAACCCCTCTATCCCCTTTACCAACCCTAATTCCTACACATTCCTCTCTCCAGAAATCTAAAAACCCTAATTGCAACAAAAACCAAAACCAAAACAAAAACACCGACCCAAACACCATCGTCCCCACCTTGAAAAAAGATCCTCCTCTGAAATTGAACCTTACCTACCACCTTAACCAAATTCCATTTGAGAACAACCCTCAGGAAAATGCCCCTGCACTGTCTTCCCAACCCTTAGACCCTCAAAAATCTGGGACTTTCAGGTCCTAGAAGGCAGTTGTCTAAGAATGTATAGAGGATACCTCTGAAGATAATGCATTAACCTACTACCCCTCAGAGATCAAGGAGGAGCAGATCTACGTCATTCCTCCTCCGGAGTTAGCTAAGAAGGGAGCTACAAAGTTCAGGTTAGCTTTGATAGGTTTTTTAATAGGAAAAAGGCCATCTTACCCAATGGTCCAGAGAGCTCTAGCTAAGTCTTGGGTAGAGTTTGGGCTAAAGGAGACGTTAATAACTAGGTCAAATAATTTCTTGTTTAAGTTTGATTCTGAGATAGGCTTGAATTCGATGCTAGAAAAGGGTCCTTGGCATATCCAAGGGAAGCCTTTATTTTTGAGGAAGTAGTGTCTGAATGGAGGGGAACAAGAAGAGGTCAAGTATGCTCCGGTGTGGGCTAGGTTTCACAATATTCCAGTTGAATACTAGAATACTGAAGGGTTGGGTAGGATAGCTAGTGCTGTGGGACATCCTCTCTTAATGGATTCGTAAACAACAAGGATGTCAAGGATAGTATATGCTCGTATGTGTGTGGAGCTAGAGCTACATAGGAGTTGGCCTTTTTCCTTCCAATTGGCCACGTATAGTCAGGAGGGGAAAATACTTTTTAAGGAAATCAAGATCGAGTATGAATGAAGGCCAGAACAGCAAGAGCAAAAGAAGGAATGGGCACATACAGGGAGAGTATTCGAGACTAGTTTATAATAAGAGTTGGAGAAGGGAAAGGAGAAGATATCAAACACTTCAACACAGTAAAAAAAGAAATAGGAGTTCATCTATGAGAAAACAGCTCAAAGTAAGGGGGTAATTAGACGACCAAATAGTTCTAATGAGCAATGCAAGGAGCAAGGTCTCCAACAGCAGGAGCATATTCCTTAGATGATAATGCAAAAAGGTACAGATGCAATCTCTGCTAGGAGTCCTTCTCCCCTGAGCCAGAATCAATAGATGCAAGAAGAACTTAGTGGAGACCTTGAGGAGTCCAACTCTTCTGCTGTAAATCAAGTAGGTATCTCTTCCTCTCCTAATCCTGAATTGGTTCCGAATAGTCCTAGTACTAGGGGAGGGGCATAAGGGGACTTTATAGTGAGGAAAAACCAAAAAAATAGGAGGAAACAGAAGTAGGTTGTGTGCTGGTTTTTAGTTTTTTGTGTATGGATTTGTTTTTTAGAATGTGAGGGGTCTAAACAACCCCAAAAAACAACTAGTTGTACATGCTTGGCTTAAAAGATTATCAGTTTCTTTTGTTTGTCTAATAGAATCTAGGATTAGATCCCGTTTCTATTTGCATAATGTTTTCACTTCATTGTTTCCTAGATGGAATTATTACAGTAATGTCGATCAGTCTTTGAATGCTAGGATTGTGCTAGCTTGGAATACAGATAGTTTTTTGTGTTCGATCAAGTTCTACTGATCAATTGATTCACTTGGAATTAACCCCTAGGAACTGTTCTAATTCATTCTTAGTGACTTGTGTCTATGGGGCTAATAACCTCAATCACAGGATGCTTCTTTGGTTTGGCTTTTCAAACATTAACTCTTCAGTAAGTCAATCCCCTTAGATTATTGTAGGGGATTTTAATGCAATCTTGTTTGCTCATGAGGCCGATCCCTCTAGCTCCTCTGCCATGAGTGGGATGAGTGATTTTAGACAGTGTGTAGGGAATAATGGTTTGTTTTATTTGAACTCAAGTGTTCCAAGTTTTACTTGGACCAATAAACAAAGTGGAGAGTCCTTTATTGCTAGGAAGTTAGATAGAACCCCACTAACTCGGCATAGAGCACTAGGTTTCTCAGCCCTTATTGTGTTATTCAGAATTCAAACATCTCAGACCATTCTCCATTAGTGGTTAGGTATGTTGTTAATCAACATAAGAGAACCTCTCCTTTCAGGTTCTCAAATTTTCTAGCTTCTTAAGCCAATTTCCTGCAAACTGTAGAGGATGCTTGGTTCTCTCAAGTTTAGGGCACTCCTATGTATTGTGTAATGTCTAAGCCTAAGATTGTCAAAAAAGCTCTCAAAATCATGAATTCTCAACAGATAAGGGATATGAATACTATAGTAGAGCATTGTCAAGTTATTCTTAATAACATTCAGGATCAAATGAGACTTTTGCCTAGGTCCTCTAATTCGATTGCTCAGGAGTCAGAGGCCATTATTGAGTTATTTAGAGCATTAGAGGATCATGAATCTTTCTTTAGACAGTCTTCTAGGATCAAATGGCTAAAAGAAGGAGATATGAACACCAAATTCTTCCATAATTCTCTCCTAGCCAACAAAACAAAAATTCCATACACTCTCTAGAAGTGGGAAATGGGAACAGGATAGTAGGTCTAACAGAGATTCAATATCCGTTTCTTGAATACTTTCAAGGTATTATTAGGGATAAAAAGGCTCTTCACTCATTTAAAGAGTTTGTGGAAAATCTTTTCCCTCATTCTTTGTATGAAAATCTTTCCAATTCTCTTGTTGTTAAAGTTTCAACTCAAGAGATAAGAGAGGCATTCAACTCTCTTAATCCCAATAGGGCTCCTCGACTGGATAGGTTTAATGGGTTCTTCTTCATTTCAGTCATTCCCAAAAACGCTCACCCTTCAACAGTTATAGACTATAGACCTATCTCTTGTTGCAATATGCTCTATAAGGTGATTGCTAAAATCATAGCACATAAGCTTAGAGAGATTCTTCCTTACATTGTTAGCCCCAATCAAAGTGCTTTTATTAAGAGCCGCAAATAGGGAATAATATCCTGTTGACCCAAGAGATTTTCAAGAACTACCACCTCTCCAATAATTAGAAGAGATATGCTTTTAAAGTGGACCTTCAAAAAGCCTATGACTCTATCCAATGGGATTTCCTCCTTAATACTCTAGTAGCTGTAGGTCTTCCTTTGAAGTTCATAGACTGGGGCAAAGAATGCATAACCACTCCCTCTTACTCAATTTTGATCAACGGAACACCCTCTAGATTTTTTAGAGGTAACTCGGGCTTAAGACAAGGAGATCCATTATCACCTTTTCTCTTCATAATTTGTATGGAAGCTTTCTCTAGGAATTTGAAAGCTTGTATAGATAATAACCCTTCCTTCAAATACCATTGGAGGTGACAAGGCCTTAAACTCACCCATCTCCTGTTTGTTGATGACCTCTTAATGTTTTGTCATGCGGATTTGTTTTCTACTCAAACCTTGCTTGATTGTTTGTATACCTTCTCTATGTTTTCGGGCATGGACATGAATCCTTATAAGAATTAGTTTTTCTATCTCCGGATGTGACCTATCTGAATCATCGAATGGAATTTGTCTCTGGTCTTAAGTAAGGCACTCTTCCCATACGGTATTTAAGGGTACCTTTCTTAACAGGTAGGTTATCTAGGAGGGATTACCTTCCCCTATTGGACAAAATAGATAAGAGGATAAACAATTGGACTCATAAAAGTCTTTCTTATGTTGGTAGAATCCAATTGGTGATTTCTATCCTTTCTTCTTTCCAAGTGTCATAGTCTACCCATTTCATCCTCCCTTCTTCCATTCTTAAGGATATAAAGACTAAACTTAGGAATTTTTTGTGGGTCGGGTAGGTAGATTCGAAATCTCATGCCAATGTAAAGTGGAGTGACATTAGTAGACCGAAAAAGGAGGGGGTTTTAGGGGTGAAACATTTGACGACATGGAATCATGTCTTGTTAGGGAAAAGGATTTGGAATTTGTTTGAAGATAGGGAGGCTCTGTGGGTTAAATGGGTACATACCATCATTCTGAGAAAGAACAACTTCTGGAGTGCCCAACCTACCTACAATAGTTCTTAGAGTTGGAGAAAAATTTTATTTGTGAGGGACAAATGGGAAACCAATTTAGATTTAGGGTTGGAAATGGTATTTCTACTCTTTTATGGCAGGTTCCTTAGCTCCCAAGAGAATTACTGAAGAACTTCTCATCTACGAGAGAGATCAATGGCTCGGAGCTTCCAATGATAGCAAGAGTCTCTGAAGTTATCAACAATGATGAATGGAGATGGCAAGAGGTATCCATAGAGTTCATTAGAAACCTTGAACCACCTTGGTACCAACCAAATAGTTCCCAATCTGATTGTCTGGAATGGCTAGCTAGCTCCACAAGACAGTATACTAATGATTCAGCCTATAAATTCTTGAGACCGCCTTTATAGGAAGCTCCTTGGCACAAGCTAGTATGGTCTAAAAGTAGTAGGTCTAGGTGTTCTTTTATACTTTGGCTTGCTTTCCTTCAAAAATTACAAAACCAGGACAAACTTCCCTACCTCCAAACTCCTAACCACTATTCCTTGTGTATCTTGGATAATGAAACCATTGACCACTTATTTCTTGAGTGTAAATTCTCTAAATCTGTCTAGGACCAATGCCTTTCACATTTTCATCTAAACTACCCTAATCAACCAAATCTTTAATCCATTCTCACTTGGTTTAATCTTGTTTCCAATACCAGAACATCAGACATTAATATCTTCTCAATCCTTCTTTCAACTACTGTTTACAATATTTGGTCTGAAAGGAATGCTAGATCTTTCAAATATAAAGCCAAGGATGTTGGGAGTGTGTACTCCAGAGTAATCTCTCAAATTATGGAACAACTCAGCTCAAACACCGAGAGGAGGTAATTAATCAAGTTTATAATTCACTAAAAAAAATTTCTGCAAGTTATTAGATAAGAAATATCGATTGACTCAACAGTTTGTGTGTCTACATTAGAAGAGCAGACAGGAGGGCTGGATGGAGGTACAACATTCCTTCAGACTCTAAAGCAGAGGAGAGGAGAGGAGAGGAGAGGATCAGGAAACAATCTTGGTTACAATCAGTTAACATGGAGTTGGAAGGTTTGATCTTTTCGAAAATAGATAAGATGAATTATAGGAAGAAGATAACAAACTTCAACAGTTGGAGCACCATCACCTACGGTTGGGTATCTTCAATGGAAGTATGTGAGTGGAAACTTCATTTCACTCTCCATCTTAAACTGAGCAATAGGTAGATTTGGTTGCTAATTAATTGATGGTTGATAAAAGTGCTGTAAATTGATTGTTGGTAAGCTTATGTTACTGGGTAGATGAGCTAACTCTTTAAGGTTTTCTTTGGTAGGAAGATTTTTGTTGTTCTCAATTGATTGTGCTTATTGGAAGGAAGTGTTGTAGCTTCCTCGTGTATTTTTCTTATGTTTCCTTTTGTGAGGTTAGAGTTTCCTTCTCAAGCAGTTCCAGTGCTGTACATAACTTTTCTAATATGTATAAAATCTTCTGAATTACCAAACAAACAAAAAAAATGTGTGTCAAATGAAAGAATATCATATGCACCTTATCCTTAAAGTGTAGCTTGAAGTAGTTATCATTTATAATAATTAGTGACATATTTTAATGTAATTTAGATAATCTACAACAAGAATTTAAAAAGTTTATCAATAATCAGACGGATTCTCTAAATTAACCACTATAAAAATTGCCTATATGTTATTGATTAAATATTTTAAATAAAAATTATATTACAACGGCTCTTTCAAACAGAACTTTTTAAGTTTGCTTTATACTTGTCTACAATGGTAAGATGCAAATTGGGATTGTTATCATGATTGATGGGTTGGATTTATTTATGATGTACTGAAGCACACCTACCCATGGGGACACTTACAGTAGTGTACATGTGCTATTTACTCTGTTCAGATTGAAGCTACATCAGCAAAACCCGCAACTGGTTTTAGTAGTTGGATACAATTAGTTGTTGCAAAGGACAACCTTGGCTTATTTCCATATCTGAGAACATCACAATTATATACAACAAATTAAGTAAAATTATTGTTTAAATTGTAATATTATTTTAATGTTTCTTCCGAACAATCTTCACGTGTATCAAATTTCAGAATCTTAATGATCAAAAGGAGGAGATTTCTATCTTGACGTGACCCACATTTATTTTCTTCGACTATGTAAATAATTGTAATGGAAAAGGTGTCCACGTTGTTCCCTCTGGCAACAGGTTACGTGGAAATAAATTGCCAAGTCGGTGTGTGGCCATGGACCCAGGATAAGTTTGTCTGAAGACACAGGCAATTTTGATTTGACATTCAATCCCAAAAGCGGACAAGTATTTCAAAGTAACTATATGATTGATTGTTATTAAGCCGGCATTACATACAATTCAATGATTATGAGTATCTGAAGCGAAATGACTCGTTTGACGTTTCTGTCCGTCGTGGGCCAATAGGTGCAGATCAACATCATTCGAAGTCATGACGGTTGGTGTGCACGTTTCACCCTTGTTTGACCCCTCAAATCTTTTGTGCCAAATCTTCTGTACCAACTTTATCCCCTTTAATTTCACCCTTTTATTTATATGGGTCTATATAAATGAAAAGTTGAGATTAAAAAAGACAGGTTAGTACAGAAGAGATGGCACAGCGGATCATGTCTCTTTTTTTATTTAAATGATAAGACAGCACTCTCTGCTCTTGGATAAGAATGCCAGAACGGAGAAAAATAACTTGGGGGTTGGTTTGGTAAGGTAAGATGGCAGGGAGCTTTTATGATTCAGGTGAGATTGTGGATTTAAATATGCAGTTTAAAATTTGAGATTAAAGTTTTACCTTATGTAAAGATTCTACTCAGCTTAAGTGGAGATTAGTATGAGTGTAAATAGCTTAAAAGTACCTTCTCATAGTTGGAACTCGCCTAAAACTTCTCGTAGAAAACTAAAAAAAAGAATAATAATAATATAATTAATTAATTAAGTTATTACTTGTTAGCCTTAATGAACCTTCTAAATATTGATAGACTACTTCTTTGTTTTCGTACAGTGATATGTATAGGGAAGTAAAACTAAGGCCTAATCGTTCTTCCATATAAAATTCCGAAAATAACCAAGTATTTATTTTCATTTTTTATATTTTTAAATTTTAGTAAAAATTATACTTATTGGAATTTTTAATTTTGGTATCTTTCTATTTTCAAAATTTATGAGAACCATAAAATGTAGATTTTTTTATTTTTTTCTTTTCTATTAACTAAATATATATTAATTATTAATAAGAATTATAAATGATTTAATTTAATATTATATTTAATTAATTAAAATTGTGAACAATTTCATTTTATTTGAGATTTTATTTAATTTTTGTATTTAAATTATATTAAATAAATTTAATAGTTATAAATAGATATGCTTAAATTTAAAATTTCTTGAAAATATATAAATTTTAAATAAAATTTTTATTCAACAATTAAAAACATTTAAAATAAAATTTAATTTTAAAATTTTGTATTTTAATGAAATAAAATTATTTTTATTGATGCTTTTTTAATAAATACTATATAAGTGATTAAAATAAATGTAATTAATTAAAAATAATTTATTTTAACTTTCATCTAGTATGTAATTAACTATATTATATTACCAACAAATAAGTTTATAAAAACAAAAAATTAAAATTAAAAAGTTCAATAAAAATATAACAAGATCAAACGTTCATAAACTAACTATGCATTTTGCTCCCCGTCGGTTGCGACTTGCGACATTCTGTTTTGTAATCAAATATTAGTGTTCATTAGATGTAATAAATTTCAAAAATCATATCCACCCATGCTTGTATTCGCTCTGCAAAAATCAATGCTGGAAACTGAGTTATTAAACGGAACCGAACTAACGATCAAATCCAATTCTATCTCGTACGACTGTCCGTTCGGTTTGCATGTTTTTCTAAAGGCCTGATGTGACGCAACATTATTTCCTGGGCACCGTTGGACCATATTTGGATGTGGGTTAATGCATATTAAATTTAGGTAGGTCGTAGCTATAACATTAACACCAAATCTTTGAAAAACTGTCCCCGGAGATACTGAGCCGACAGCAAGGGTTGGATTCAAATTGACACCAATTTATGTTTGAAAATTATTTATTGTATTTAGCTGTTAGTTGATCTTGTAGTTGATTTTATTAGTTGATTTAACCAGCGAATTGTATTAACTGTTTGTTATAGATATTTGATAAAATTAGATATTTAGTATTAGCTATTTACGTGTAAAATGACTTATGAAAATATAACTTTAAAAATTATAAAAATAACAATATTATATATTTTAGTATTTCGATGAATATTTTTTATAAAAATTTAGATTTTACATATTTATTTCTATAAAAATTAAGTTTATAACTCTAATGGTATGTTTGATTCTAGTATTCTATTACTCATCTATTTCTTAATTATTAGGAATTATGTGAGAAGCTTTAGAAGTTAGAACTTGAAGCGAGCAAAGGTGGAAAAACTTCACAATAATAGGTGAAGAGGAAAAAAAATTGTTATGTAAATTATTTATCTCGTTTATTTTGAGTTTTAAGATTTTTAAAAATATTATTTTCACAATAAAAGATAAAATAATTTTGAATATATTACTAATATTATAATAATGTTATCATTATAAACCATTGTAACTTATAAGTTTAAAACAACATAAATAAGTTTTGTAAACTATAATAATCCATCCTTATTGTCACGTTCCACATAAACCGAGCAATACTTGTAAACCGAGGGCAAAATGGTCATTGCCAAACAGCTGAATTAACTATTTGGTCCAAATCTCTAGAGCTTTTCACGAAACAATTGATTAGGTTAGCTGAACAAACAACTTTTTTTTTGTAAATAAAAGAGTTAACAATTAGCTAGAGCTAACAACAGGATTAATGTGCCGAGTGCGACTAACACCCATGCGATCATCATTGAGAGTTGACATTATAACATCCGGTGGTTGTTGAAAAACCACCATACCCAAAGACACCTCAGGTCTGATCCGAGCCATAGCATCCGCTGTAGCGTTTCCCTCCCTAAAAACGTGATGAATCTTGACTTGCCAACTGCGGGACATCAACTCCCGAATGTTGCAGATGAGAGCATTGTCCGTCAGCTAACAAACAGATTATCAGCTCTTTAACGAACTAGGCCGAATTAGGCCAAATTCTAAGAATACTAATTTCAATTCTTTCAAACTAGCAATATTTCATTATCATAATTTCTTTAGTTTCTCAAAACAAATTAAAAATGTAACGTATAATACAATAATAGTCATATATTTGTTGCCATTCTCCACGTTGATACATGTAAATGCCACATATTTAGGATGCGGTACAAAAGACTACTTTGCACTTTCAATGTTTATAAAAGCTTAAGGTATAAATCTTGAGATTCAAATAGTACAATAATATATGTACAATCAATTTAGTAAACATATTGAATCCATTACGTACTTTAAGCAGTAGGTCAAATATTGGTGAAGATTTTAATTTTAATAAATTCTAGGACAAAATTAAAAACTCAAAAAAATTTCAATATAAAATAATAATTACCTATACATAAAAAGGGTGATAAAGTTGTTTATAATTTATATAATAAATAGTAAAGATACAAATAAGAATGTATTAAATAATTTTTCTAATTAGACATACATGAAGTGATTATGGATTATATAACAAAATATATTAAATTAACATAATTTAAATATTTTTAAAATTTATATATTTCTTATTTAAGATTTATATACTTTTTAGTGTATATATGTGAAAAATTATTATAACTTTTGAAATATGTAAAAATAACATTTAAAATTAAATTTATTTATTATAAATGCATGCTTTTACTTTCTATTATTTTGAATTATATATTTATATGAGAGTTGAAATATCTTTTTTCATCTTAATTTATGAAAATATGTTAAAAGAATATTAATAAAAATAAATAAATATTTTTATATTTTATTTATATTAGTATAATTTTTTAGATAGGATTGAAGTAAATTAAAAAAATTATATACATAATATAATGAAGGACTGTTTTGTGATTTTATAAAATTTAGAGACTATTTTATAATTTTAAAAAATATCTTAAACGATATTTGATATTAACCAATACTATGTCGTACCATACTAGAACAAAGTCTGGTGCGATATTCATAACATTGATGCCTTTAGTTTAGGATCTTTCCTTTTCAATTATTTTTATTTTAAAATAATTTTATATGAAAGTAATTATTCAAAGTAAATTGATCATTATTTTTTCTTTCTTATGTTAAATAAGTTAATATTCAATTTTGTAATGATATCTTATGTTTAAATGACTTCTTTAATGTTAATTTTTATGTTTGTAATGCTTATTATCTTTTTTTATAATAATGCTTATTATTTTTTAAAAATATGTTCCATCATTTATTTTACTCATTTTAACAATGAATCCTTTTATGTTTTTATTTATTTTGTAAAAAAATTTATATTCGAATTTTTAATTGTATTATGTTAAAAAATAATAGATATTGTTAATTCTAAATGATATATAATAGGGAGAGTGAATTGTGTATGTATATTTTTTGACATATTAATGAATTAATTACTCATTTTTTAATAACAACTATGACAATCATAACAATAATTAAAGAAAATAAGGAAAGGAGACAAAATAAATTTCTAATGGTTCATCCAAGTAATAGTCTATGTCTAATCTCTAATTTCCTTATTTTATAAATACCACAAGTACTTCTCAAACTCAATGATTTGCCTATATTGGCTTTTATAAATACCACAAGTACCTCTCAAACTCAATTATGATTTTTTTTATATACCCAAACTCATCATAAATCACCGTCAAACACATGAACTAGTGATTGCAATGACTAGCTTTTAAGCCAAATCTCATACTATCGATCAATTGGTGCTTATTTGGTTGGGGTATCAGGTAGATGAGTCCTTAGCCAAACACCAAAAACAGGTGTTGTAACTTTTAGGAAGCCAAATTAACAAGTTGGTGACTTATAGGTTGGCATATCAACTAAGCTACTTGAGCTAAACCCTTAGTTAATACTCCCTCTTATTCAAAATAAAAGTCGTTTTAGAGAGGTGCACACTTATTAAGAAAGCTAGTGAAATGTTTGATATACCCTTATTAATTGCATGTTGAACTGCCTTGAAAATGTAATATGTGTAATTAGGATGTGAGAGAAATTAAAGGGTAATTTTGGAAATAAAATTATAAACATGCATGAAAAATCGTGAACGACACTTATTTTGAATAATTAAAATCCCTCTAAAACGACTTTTATTTTGGATAGGAGGGAGTAACTCTTATATAAACCAACTTTTAAAAACACTTTGAAACATCAAATTTCAGCACTTCAAGTTTTGTAAAAGTATTAAAGTGTCTTTAATACTTTTAAAAGTATTAATGTTCTCTTGTACATTTTACACGCCTTTAAGGCCTAATTCATTTAAAATTTTCAAAAAAAGTAATAAAGCGCCCCATTTTGATAAAAACTTGATTCAATTTTATTTTAATTTTTTTAAAGGCTAAGAGATTTTCTTGAAAGTTCATAACGAAATTTCTCTTGACCTTAATCTAAAAGATTTATATCGATTTATCTATAGGTTTGAATGCAACAACTCCTTTCAATTATGTTAGATCTATTCATACATTAGATTTCTCAATCTCGTTTACAAGAAATCATACATGAATCAACATTCCAACAATATTAATTCGATAATAATTAAGAATGCATAATTGAATCTCAATAAAACTATATAATAAATAAAATTAAGATAAAATCACTGGAAGGTCTATCCCAAGGTTTATCCAATCTTAGATAACAAAAACAACACAGCTTACAATCATAGAAAACATAACATAAAAACTAAAAAAAATATGAAATTAAGGATGACATGATTTAAATCCCTAAAATATCTAAAAACTTCACTATATACCGATGAAATTATACTCTTAAATGATTTCCTTGGTTGTTTCTTGTACTTTGTGCCATTCTAAGATTTCTCTTTATATTTCCCAAATGTCTACTCTTCTTTTTCCTCTTAGTTTTGCCTTATATAGCTTGAAAATTAAGGTTTTGAGAGGTACACGAGAATCAACACGTAGTGGTGGTGGTCGTGTTAATTAAAAATCATGAAACTCGTGTTAATTAAAGTAGGTCTATTAGGCTAGCATTTCTAACAAAATCATATAGTGAATATCTAATGGTATATTTATGAGCAATATCATCATTATTTAACCAAAGGGGACAACTAGACAAAGTATTAATAAAACACCTTTCTTTGATAGAAATGATCACCTCTATTGGAAAAATAGGATGAGATTTTTCTCAGTGGCGAAAAGTGTTGACCTATGTGATATAGTTTTAAATGGTTCCTTTATTCCTACAAAAATTATAGATAGTAAAAGGTACCCAAATTAAAGGAAGAATGAGAACCTCATGATAAAAGATTAATATCCTTGAACAGTAGGGTTGTGTATATCCTATTTTATATGCATTATGAATAAATGAATTCAATAGGTTGTTTATGTGTAAAATGACCCATAAAATTTAGCACACTATAGAAAGTACACATAAGGTATGTAATAAATCAAGTAAAAGAAAACAAAGTTAGCATATTAACACAATAATATGATTGTTTTAAATGAAGCATGATGAAAGTATATATATCATGTACATTAGATTTATTGCTATTATTAATGATCTTAAAGGACTTAGAAAGAACTGTACTAATGTTAAAATGGTAAGAAAGTTTCTTAGGTCACTTTTAAAGATATAAGAAACTAAAGTGACGGCCATACAAGAAGCCAAGAATCTAACAACACTACTATTGAAGGAATTTATTTCTCTTTTACATACAAAATAAGGATCCAAAAGACATAAGAAGAGACAAAGCTTTTAAAGAAAAAGGGACTTAGCATTCAAGGTCTCGAAGGAGGAATCAAGTGAAGAAGACACATATATAAGTGGAAGTGATAATGAAGACCTCACCTTTATCACTATGACATCTAAAAATTATAAGAAGAGAAATAATTTCTCCAAAATAAAGGACTTTAAGGAAGGTAAAGGTGATTCAAAACATAAATTATCTAACATTATTTATTTTGAATCTAGAAAACTCGAACATATGAAGTCACGATGCTTTCTAATAAAGGATGATGATAATTTAAAAGAAATGATAAGAAAGAGAAGAAGGAAAAATGCTAGAAGAAAGCACTTAAAGCCTCCACTTAGGATGACACAAGTGAATCCAAAAATGAGTAAAAGGAGAGAGAGCTCACATGTGCCTTATCGTTATGAACGATGACGATGTAACATCTGTTGTGTCTAGTTTTTATTGCCTTCATATCTTGATTTTAGTTACAGATCCTTGTGTTTTAATCCAAAAGTGAGATAAACAAAATGGAAATGGTGTGAATATTGCATGAATTTTAATCGGATTATTTTATGAATTTTGTATGAAGGTTGAAGGTTGAAGGGAAAGTCACGTAAATTTTGCATGAAAAAAGAAATAAAATTAAAAAAAGAAAAAGAAAAAGTGGTGACAAGTGTCGCCACCTCACTAAGTCACCACCATGAGTAACATCATGATGTTAGTAACGGTGGTGAATGGTGTTAGTCACGGTAATGACTTAACTTGTCACCACCGTGACAAGTGCCCTGACCCATTGTTTCCTTTAATTCATCAACTTCTCACATGTCATGTGCATGGGTGATGGCTCGAAACCCTAAACTTAGAGTCATACTACAAATAGAAAGGGAATAGAGGGTGGCGGCTGATCAATATTCATTCTTCATTCTTCACTCAACACATACCAGAGGCAAATGGAGAGAAAGAAGTCAGAGAAGAGAGAAAGGAAATAAAGACCAATCGACTGAGGGGAAGAAGAGAGAAACATAGTAGAGAGGGGAAGGCAGTGCAAGCATCTGGGTGATCACAAGCTGAAGCAGAAGGCGAGAGCTAATGCGGGAAGCTTGAGAGGGGCAGGAGACCACCGCCTTCACACTCACCTGATCCTTGTTTGCTTATTCTGTTCATCTGTTCTCTGTTTCTTTTTGTTACTGAACTTGTTACTTTCATAGCTTAGCCGACTGTTATTTGTTATCTTTCCATAGTTCATTTGATTATTTACTTGGTTTACTGCTTAAATACTTCAATTATATAGAGAAAGATGGGATTGAAGTGTTTAATTTTGTGATGGGCTTATCTCTTTTCTTGAGAATTAATGTAGCTATTTTGGTCGACTATGCATGATTGAGTTACAATTTTATTGTCTTATTTACTGTTGTGGTTTTTGAGCTAAATGGATGTAATAGCATGACCAAACTTTGCATCATTTCAGTATTAAATGAAGGATCGAGAGAAAAAGTTCAATATGGAATGAGAAACCATGAACGCTTAGGTTAAGAACTAGAAATATATTAACTTAAATAGTAATTAACAATCGAGTTTCCATAATTAATTTGGATAATAACTTGTTGAATACGAAAGTTAGATTAGTTCATTATTCGAGTTGATTTAGAACCCAACTGTTAATTTTACTAAGATAACTATCCAATCATTTCCTTTAATCATGCATAGGAGATTAAATTAACAAAATTAATTCTCAAGAGTCTTCTATTTCAATTATTCAATTCATCTTTGCTTCCAGTTAATTCCGTTTACTTTTCAATCTATTTTGTGATTTTCTTTAAAGTCTTCACTCAACAAATTAGCATAGAGTGTTTAGGATTGCATATATTTTTATTTTTGCTTTTGTTCAAGGTTAATTTAAGTGGACCAATTTAACCATTGCGGGTAGATGACCCTGGGTAATCACTACAACTACCTCATATACTTACGAGTAGGATAGCCTAGGTATTTTTAGAACTTATTTGGTCACCAACAAGTTTTTGGCACCGTTTTCGGGGAGGTGTTTAACGTTTGAACTTGAATTAATTTTTATTGTTTTTATTTACTAATTAATTTTGTTTGTGTTTGTTTGATCATGCATTCATGTTTTATTGTGTAGTTTCGGTGATTTGTTTATTTAGTTTTTGTTATTAATTAATTGTGTTGTATATGTTTGTTTAATTTTTTTATTAATTTAGTACCACTTTTACTTAATCCCTGCTAGGTAGGAGACCCTTGATAGTGAACTCAATTGGTTTATGCTAGGAATGAGATCCTTAGATAGTGAACTCGTCCTTTTAGTTGATAATATACATCATATACGAAGATTTCAAAGGGACTTTGAAGACAATCACGAGGAACCCATTCGCGAAGATAAAGTAAATAATCCAAAAATAGGTGAAAGGCACTTAGTCATAAAGGAGTATGCTAGACTAGTAATTAGTACTTCTAGATCGTGCATATGTTTAGGAGAGGTAACTAGGAACTATGAATTGAAAAGCATCCACTATAACATGCTACCATCTTTCTATGGGGTTCCCAATGAAGACCCTTTAAACTTCATTCAGGAATTCTGTACTACCCTCCAAACCTTTCCTTTGGATGGCTTAGATAAGGATCAACTCAGAATGAGATGTTTCTTGTAAATGTTGAAGGATCAGGCTAAGGCTTGGTTGATGACCCTTCCACCCAGCTTATTGACTACATGGGAGGAAGTGTAAAACAAATTCATGCCCATCAAAAGATTTCTGAGTTGCGGACAAAGATAGCAACCTTCACTCAGATGGAAGGAGAGTCATTCCATGAGGCGTAGGAACGTTTCAAACTCTTGCTTATACAGTGTCCACACCATCATTTTCCTCTTCATATGCAAAATCAGTTCTTTTGTGATGGATTGACACAACAATGTCAGTACACGGTTGACAATACAACAAGAGGAACTATGGGAGAAAAGACGGCCGTAGAAACGTATGAAATCTTCGAAATGTTGGGGGCCAATTCTCAACAAAAGAGCATTAGGGGAAGAAGAGCTAGAGTCATTAAGTGAACTCGAATCAAGAATTGACTATATAGTTAGCTGAATTAACATAACATGTACAAATGCTAACTACGAGACTACCTCAAAATGTTCCAAATCAAGAGATGTATGGTATTGTGGAACTTATGGTCATGGGGCTAATATTTGTTCATATGCTTGCGAACCTTTTGTAGATGGGGAGGAACAAGTAAACTCACTCAACGATTTTCAACCAAGGGAATGAAATTATCCATACTCAAATACCTATAATCTTGGTTGGGGAAACCACCCTAATTTTTCATAGAAGACCAACAATCTACCAATGCAACCCCAACCACACTACCGAAATTTTTAGAGGCCAAATTATTACCAACGGCAATCCTCAAATCAAAACCCATTAAGCAAGCCTTCTTTGGAGGAAACCTTGAATGCTTTTATTTAGGTTACAACTCAAAATCAAGAAATGGACAATAAGAGGATTGAGATCCAAGTAGGACAACTAGCTATTTAAATGCATAACAATCAAAAAGGAAAGTTGTCGAGTCAACTTGAGCAAGCCCAAGCAATTACTATTATGAGAACTTGAAGGGTGATTGATAATCACGTTGATATTGAGATTCCTTCTAATATGTCTGATGTTGCTAATCAAGAGGAGGAGAGCCTCCCCAAGGAAAAAGATGAGCAGAAGGAGGTGAGCAATGAGTATGATTCTTCTAGTCACTTTCAAAAAGGCAAAAGCTTAAGAAAGACAACAAAGAAAGTGAAGGACAAAAACTGCATAAAGTAACGGATCCTTATAAGCCACAATTCCATATCCAAGCCTCCTTAAGGAATCGAAATAAGACGAGAAGTTTTTGTACTTATATAAAGTGCTTTCTAAGGTTAACATTAATTTATCCTTGTTGGATGTGATTAGGAACATTCCTTCTTATGTGAAGTTCTTAAGGAACTAAGCACCAAAAAATGAAAGTTTAAGCCTAACGAGAAGGTGATAGTTTCGGAAGTAGCAAGTGTTATTCTTCAGCATCAATTACCCCCAAAACTGAAAGATGTAGGAAGCTTTATCATTAAAATATCAATAGGCAATGGTGATGAGATTAACGGTATGCCTCACCTTGGAGCAAGTATAAACCTTATGTCTTACTTTTTTTATGAGAAGTTGGATCTATGACAATTAAAACCTACCAATATGTGCTTATAATTAGCTAATAAGTCAATCCGTTACCTGAAAGGCATAATGGAAGATGTGTTAGTGAAGGTTGGAGTATTGATTGTCCTTGTAGATTTTGTGGTTTTAGACATAAGGAAGGTTAAAAAACAAGAGAAGGAGCACACCATACTCCTAGGGAGGCCTTTTACAGCCACTACCAATACCATGATTGATGTAAAGAACTGGAAATTGAGTACGACTGTTTTGGGAGAAACATTAAAGTTTTCAATCTTAATTTAATGCTAAACATATTCTTACTACTACTGTTTCTGAAGAATGCTTTCGTGTTGATCAGTTTAATCCTTTGGATTTTGATTTTGCCTTGTAGGAAGAAGAAGAAAAGAAGTTAGACTTTGTTAAAGAGAGTGATGAATGCTGTCAACTGCTAATGGATGCAACTGAGGAAGTGTTTGGAAAATTTGCGGAGACAAAGTCAAACAGAAAGGAGAAAACGGTGGAATTAATCACCTTGAGGGACCCACCTTAAGTATGACCATTGAGGCATCTAGCTATAAGACGTTAGAGAAGTAACCTATTTAATTTTTGTTTGTTTTTAATTATCTATTTGTTATTATTTTTCTTAGTGAACCTTAACTTAGTTTTTTTCTTTGTATGCGTAGGTGTACTCTTTTGTCTCTTCTATCTGTTTTCCTTGCAGCTGTTCTTCATTCCTCGACGCAGTACACTACATTTTACACCAGTTCAACACAGTGATCACCCCCACATTCATATCATATTTTTATCCTTTTCTTTGTTGCTTGTCAGTTTAATGCCTTTTAGTTTTTAATACTTGTCCTTGTTCGTGTTAATTTTTGTCTTTTGTCTTAGACCTCTCTTTTACCTTTTTGCATCACATTAGGAGTAATGTGATATTTAAGTGGGAGTTATTTTTTAAAAAAATGTGTTTGTTATGCATGTTTTTTCCCATTTAATAGTTAGAGATGCATGGTCATTAAATGAACTCTATCGGGATTAGAAATGTATAATATGAGTGAATAAGTATACTTACACGCGTAGACTAATTGACTTAGATTTCAATTGAAATGACATTAGCTTGTTGTGAAAGATGAATGTCACTTTTCCTTGGTAAGGATTTGAGCCTTTTTGAACTATTAAACACCAAATTCAAGTATTCTTTGTTGAAAGTGTTCTTTCATAATTAAGGAACTCTAGAACTTGCTTGCAAATACTGGTTGAGATCACATAATCTTATTAGAACGTTGAAATGATGAAGGCAATTAGAATTTACCCCTTTTGCTTAAAAAGCCACCATGATGTTATATTTAGTGAACCCCCTTTGACCTTAACATGAAGTTGTTCTTTCTTTAAATCCAAAATATGAGCCTTGATCTTAATTATTTATCCTCTTCGTTGCACCTACCATAACGCAAATAGAGCATTTGAATGTGTATGATTGGGTTTAAGGAATAATTGTTTGAACAATTGTAAGGGAATCATAGCATATATTTGGCTTTTGAGTTAGGAATGGATAGGGTTATAATAATTTGTATCTATCCTCTACATTGTTCCCTTCTAAACTTGATCTTGTTCTTAATAAATAAATGAAAATTTAGTAAAAATAAATAAAAAAGAAAAAATCAAGAAGAAAAAAGAAATAAAAGAAATAGAAATAGAAAAGAAAAGGAAGGAAGAAAAGATGACCACGAAATGAAAAGAAGAGGAGAGAAGTGAAAATAGGAAGTATTAATTTTGTTAATTGATAGGAAAGAATTGAGTGTTTTATGGTTCATTGTTTTGTATTATTTTAAATACTCAATTTATCTTATGGTTTTAAACTGCGATTTTTCTTTTTCATATCCTTAGCTCGACCCCATTACAACCGAAATAAAGACCTTCAGATTGATGTTTGTGTTTGACATGAGTGGTAGAGATTGAATTGGTAAGCAAGCTTATAGTAGATGCCTTACATGAAATGAATGATGAGTGAATACATATCTTACCTTTGAATGCTTGAGAGAATAGAGAGCGGAGTAAGTATCTATCACACTTGTTGATGGTTCTTTGAATTGAAGTGCTTGTTCATTTTGGTTAAATATATGAAGAATATCTTGTTCATTGAGTATTATAAGTTTCAAGCTTTTAGGTTGTATTTATTGAAATGATCATTGATATCATTGACTATTATTTGGAAAAATCGTTGTTTCTATTATTTATTCTTTTATAGCCTAGTGTTCTTTAATATGCTTGAGGACAAGCATAGTTTAAGTGTGGGGGAAATTGTTGTGTCTAGTTTTTATTGCTTTTAATTGCCTTCATATCTTGATTTTGGTTACAAATCCTTATGTTTTGATCCAAATGTGAATAAATTAAGTGAAAATAGAGTAAATATTGCATGAATGTTAATTGGATTATTTTGTGAATTTTGCATGAAGGTTGAAGGGAAAGTCACATAAATTTTGCACGAAAAGAGAAATAAATTATTAAAAAAGAAGAAGAAAGTGGTGACAAGTATCACCATCTAGCAAGTCACGGTGGTGACATAACAAGGCACGATAGTGACAAGTGTCGTGACCCATTATTTTCTTTAATTCATCAACTTATTAAGTGTCATGTGCAGGAGTGATGGTTCGAAACCCTAAACTTAGAGTCATACTACAAATAGAAAGGGAATAGAGGGTAGCGATTTATCATTCTTCATTCTTCATTCTTCACTCAACACACACCCGAGGCAAATGGAGAGAAAAAAGTTAGAGAAGAGAGAAAGGAAGCAGAGACCAATCGACTGAGGGGAAGAAGAGAGAAACATAACAAAAAGGGGAGGCAGTGCAAGCATCTAGGTGGGCACAAGTTGAAACAGAAGGCAACAGCTAATGTGAGAAGCTTGAGAGAGGCAGGAGACCACCGCCTTCACACTCACCTGATCCTTGTTTGCTTATTCTGTTCATCTGTTGCTTTGTTTCTTGTTGTTACTGAGCTTGTTACTTTCATAGCTTAGCCGATGTTATTTTTATCTTTTCATAGTTTATTCGATTATTTACTTTGTTTACTGCTTAAATACTTCACTTATATTGATAAAGATGGGATTGAAGTGTTTAATGATGATAAATCTTGTGATATCTGTGATGGGCTGAACTTTTTTCTTGAGAATTAATGTAGTTATTTTGGTCGACTATGCATAATTAAGTTGCAGTTTTGTTGTCATATTTATTGTCGTGGTTGTCTACTCCTTTCTATATCACTTGTAAAATTCTCTCAATTCATTTGTGCGGATACCCTAGAGGTTGAGTATATGTACAATTATAGTAGTTACGATAAACCATTTTCAAAAACAATTCACGAAATGCTACAAGAAAAAGATCGAAATTTATAATAAAGTACAAATTTATGATTAGTTTATTATGTTGTAAGCATTAATCATGCTATAAAATTTAAAGTAATCTTAATTTTAAAAAAATTGTACAAAAAGTTCTCATATTTCTTTAGTTTAGCACAAGAACAAATCCCACTCAAATTTCTAATATATTTCAATGAAAAATGATAATAAAAGAATTATGAGAACCTGCCAAGAGAAAGAACGCATTGCACACAGCTTCTCCATAGATTAATCTCCTAGATTACGAAACTCTAAAAAAAATAATTAATGAATAATTAATGCCACAAAAAGGAACTGGGTTTAACATGTGAAAAAACAGAATCCCAGTTAGAATGCTATTATTAATAGCCAACCAGACAAAGGATCTAACCTTCGGAATCGCATGACACATCAACAAGATTTTAGTCCAAGAAGGTTTAGAAATATCTCTAATGTCAATGATAGCTTGTTTGAAGCCTTTATAAATTCACAAAAAACTGTATTCTTTACCACAATTCGAGTTCAAGTTCTTACGTTTTTCAGTCAAGGCGTAGTGCTGTGAACTTATTGGTTGTTGCCTGTGCTCTGAACTTTCAAGAAAGAGAATCATCAGTATATGAATAGACATCTACCACCCTGGTGGAAATTTGGACTGGTCTCAGTAATGCATAGATCTTGTCAAAAGGCTGATACATTTACCATTCCAGGAACACATTTGAGCATGTTTTTTTAAGAAGAATACTCCAAGTCCAACCTAATCTCTGGCCAATATTTCGTACCTAGTCTGAGAGACTGGTTTTGTCGTAATGTGGGCTTGGACACATTACAGATAACGTACTTTAGCCAGAGAAAACGACAAGTGCATGCATGACTAAAGATAATCGCTTTGTGTTACCAAAAACTAAAAAAAAGATAATGGCTTTGCGTGTCCTAGGCATTAATGACTAATTTGACAAAAAAGAATTCACTCTACTTCTGACACATGAGCCGTACATCAGGTGCAAATCATGCCATACTACTTTGAATCAAAAGGTGAAACGCTCAGGTTAGGCAATTTCACACTTCGGCCTGATATTATGTGAGGCAGGTAAATTACAGTCTGATTTTAGCTGATTTTTTGAAAAAACGGTCCAGTATTTGATGCGCACAAGGAATCACCACATTGGATGAACTTTCACACTGTCATTGTCGAAATTCGAGACCTTGGACTCACTTTCCTTTTCAATGATCAACTAAACTACCCGCGCGGGCACAAATCGTGCCATACTACTATTATTATTAACAGTGTTACTACTGTTACTACTAATACTGTTACTTTCCCGTTGCCGCACCAACAACTAATAATACTATTATTATTAACTTATCTATTTATTTATTTCCTTCTATTTCTCTCTCTCTCTCTCTTTCTAGTTATCTCTCTCTCTCACACCAGGGTCATTCTTAACATTTTACAAGGCATAGGCAAAATAAAAAAAAGGGTTCTAATAAATCAGTAACATAGAAACAAGTAAATTTTAAAAACGTATTTTTATTTATTAAAATTTAATATACATATATAAGTAACTCGAGTTATAAGTTTACGTACTCAACAAAATATTAAATGATCATAACATTAGTTAATAATATCTTACAAATGTCATTAACAATAAAATCACTAAAAATAGTAGAAATAACAACAAAATAGCTATAGCAGTAATCGAACAACAATATTAGACTGCAAAATACTAAGAGAATTGCACTAACAAACTCACAGATAATCATAATTTATGAAAAAAATTCGTACATTTCTAGATACAAAATCATTGATAATATTATCAAGATCAATATTGTGTAACTTGTCTTTCTTGATACATAAAATAACTAAATCATTCAACATTTCTTGTGATATTGATGACCTCAAATAGGTTTTCAATAATTTTAATTTTGAAAAACTTCTCTCAACTGATGCTACAGTCATAGGTATAATAAACATTACAATTACAAAATTATTTATTAATTATATTTTTATAAATAATAAGTAATTTAAAAATTAAAAAAAGAAGAAACTCAAAAGTTCTAAGTGTCGAAACTTAGAAATCAGAACCGTAAAAATCTTTTACTGCAAATTAGGAGTTGGAGTATCTTAGATTCATATGTTGATTGATATAAAAAAAATTAGAGTATAAAATGCTTCAAATGAATTTATAAGTATAAGAAGCTGTTAACTTTAAATGAAAGTTAATCATGGAAGTTGAAAAGATTATGTATTAATACGAGAATTATCTCAACCTAAAATTATCTCTTTCCCTTTCCGAATCCTTAAATAGCATTTAATACCCCTCAACAAGTCAATGTGAGAATGATTCTCAAAAATAAATAAAACTAAATGTGAGAATGCAACTAATTGCTAAATTGAGAGTGACAACAGACTCCTAATAGAGTAGGCGTAAGGCCTCACATAAATAGATGGTTGAGATTAAATGGGACATAGTTGGTATACAAAAAATGAGACAGAGGATCATATCCCTTGGGTAAGTGCCCTGTCTACTCTTGCATACGCAACAATTAAAAAGTCTCTATTATTTAGGGATAAAGATGCATATTTTTTAATCCCCTCAAATTTAGCGTATAAGCAGGATTCACACAAAATATTGTTGTTGTTGAAAAATATTTGAGTAAAATAAAATAAATTAATAATAACTAATGCATATTTAGTTTTAATGTGAAAAAGGAGAGTAGTCTTACACATTCCACCTCCTGGCCCTGGGAGTGTTGAATTATAACTTAGAAGCTTGGAGTGTTGGTTAATTGAGTCTAATAATTGAATGAGTAAACTTGTTGAACTTCTTCTTCTTAAAATTAAATAAATCCCTTTTTTATACTTTTAAAAAATAGCTAAGCTCGTTCCAAAGATTGGCTTTGTCAGTTTCCCATGTGATTCCCCATTGCCATTTCTTTGTTTTTCTTTCACGTGCTGCATCAGATGTTAATGACTAGAAAGTATGTTTTTTAAATAAACTCTTATTATTATTTTTAATATTATTTGTAAAATATTAAAGTGAAAATTATATTCTTAATTAATATTTTAGAAAATTAGTTTTAAATTACATTAATACTTAATTGCCTAGTAATATTGATAACTCATATACTCGAAATCATTTAAAGTTTAATTGAATTTAAAGTGTTATAATATTATTTTAAAATATTATATATTAATAAATATTAATGTCGTACCTCTTGACAAAATATTTCATAAAACTGATAATAAGGTGAAAATTCTGAACCAACTTCGTTATAAAACGACATCCTACAGTCTACAAATGATCGCACAACACTTCATGCTAAAGTAACACAATGGCTTCTCATGTCTCTTCTTCACCATTCACCGCCCAGTCTTCCACCATTTCCACCTCCACCTTTTGTCCCACCTTCCCCAAAACCTCCCAACTGTCTGCTTGCAGAATCAGAAATAGAAACAGAAACATCCCTCGGGTTTCATGCAAAACCGGGGATGATGATGATTTGCAGCGCCTAAACTCTGCAACTAGAAGAGACGTCCTCATTGGTCTTGGAGGTCTCTCCGGTGCAAGTGCCCTTTCTGACCCTTCTGCCTTTGCTCTTCCGATCTCCGCACCAGACCTCACAAGCTGTGGCGCAGCAGACTTACCAACCGGTGCCACACCGGTGAACTGTTGCCCTCCTACTGCTACCAAGATCATTGACTTCAAGCTTCCAGCTACTCCAACCAAACTCCGTATAAGGCCTGCTGCACAGAAACTTGATGGTGCGTACCTAGCCAAATTCTCAAAAGCTATGGAACTTATGAGGTCTTTACCGGAAGATGACCCACGTAGCTTCGCGCAACAAGCTCATGTCCATTGTGCTTA
This sequence comes from Erythroxylum citrifolium, assembly GCA_026284465.1. NCBI lineage: Eukaryota > Viridiplantae > Streptophyta > Magnoliopsida > Malpighiales > Erythroxylaceae > Erythroxylum > Erythroxylum citrifolium. The sequence goes on along the minus strand of JANKOE010000002.1, from coordinate 57,120,411 downwards.
TTGCAATGGTGCTTATCACCAAGAAGGGTATCCAGATTTGGACCTCCAAATTCACAATTCATGGCTCTTCTTCCCATTTCATAGGTGGTATCTCTATTTCTTCGAGAAAATCCTTGGGAAACTGATAAATGACCCAACTTTTGCTATGCCCTTTTGGAACTGGGATGCAATTCCTGGCATGCAAATGCCAGCAGTCTATACTCCTTCTGCGTCGCCATTGTACGACCAATATCGAAACCAGAGTCACTTACCACCGTATTTGCTTGATCTTGATTACAGTTCAACGAAGACCCCAATAACTGACGCAGAAAAATTGTATGCCTCCAATTTTGCTGTAATGTATAGACAAATGGTGACTTCTCCTAAGACCAATACCCTCTTTTTTGGTTCTCCATACCGAGCAGGTACTGCGGCAGACCCTGGAGCTGGTACAATTGAGACAACTCCACACACTCAGCTTCACATATGGTGTGGTGATCCCACTCAAACTAACGGAGAAGATATGGGCAATTTCTACTCAGCTGGTAGAGATCCTTTGTTCTACGCTCATCACTCCAACGTTGATCGAATGTGGAACATATGGAAGAAGCTAAAGAAAACAAACAAAGACATATCAGACACTGACTACCTGGAGTCAAGCTTTGTGTTCTATGACGAGAACAAGAATCTTGTTCGCGTCAAAGTTAAAGATTCTCTTGACACCAAGAAGCTAGGTTATGACTACCAAGATGTTGACCTTCCTTGGCTGAAAAGTAAGCCCACACCCAAAAAGTCAACCACCAAAGTGGCCATGGCTTTTGGACAAACTAAGAAAGCATTTGCAGCTGAAACGAAGAAATCAGTGACACCACTTGTTGCATTCCCGTTGGTATTGGACAAAGCGATTACGACAAAGGTTGCGAGACCGAATAAATCGAGAACCAGCCAAGAGAAAGAAGAGGCTGAGGAGATTCTGGTGATAGAGGGGATTGAGGTGGAAAGGGACGTGCCTGCCAAGTTCGATGTGTACATAAATGACGAAGATGAGGCACAGACCACACCTGACAACACAGAGTTCGCAGGGAGCTTTGTGAACGTGCCCCACAAGCATAAGGGTATGAACACAATGAAGACAACCTTGAGAATGGGAATCACAGAGTTGTTGGAGGATTTGGGAGCTGATGATGACGATGAGATAGTGGTCACCCTTGTGCCCAGAGTCGGAGAGGGTCTTATTACCGTTGGTGGTTTGAAGACGGAGCTGCTGGAAAATCTGTGATGTACTCGCTAGCTTGGCCATTATCGTCTACTTTCCATTATCTGGATCAATAAGGGATACGTGTTCTTGTATCATGTGTCCCCCGTGTGCATAAATGGCCATTAATGGTTATTGTGTTTATGTCTAATTAGGTAAGTTCACTTGCCACTCTTCTGTAAGTTCTCTGTTCTCGTCGCACATCGATGTATGTGGGAGTCTGCAGCAGGGGTCTTTCCTTATCTTTCGGACAATAAAGGAAGCTTTCCATGAATTTCCATGCTTGCACGAGAGTTAATTACTCTCCATCTTTTGCTCTCTTTAGGTATGATGACGAACTTATTTTTACATAATCGAGTCATACAACAATCCATAGCCATCGAATAAATTTTGTTTTGGGTGCTCTGTCAAGTCGAGATCCGTATCCCTAATTTGAAACAGTAAGACCCTGATAGAGTTTCCTTGCCTAAATTGGAGGATATCATGTCACATGCAGCCTCCTAAAAACGGACAATTAATTTTTAATACTATTTTTACTTATTAACTCTTAAGAGTTCCCACTTTATCTTTATCTTTAATTATAATGAAAGTGAATCCGATTGATCAAAGAGTTGTGATGCTCCCAGCCCAGTTAATACACCAACAAGACACCAAATTCTTCACGTGTAATTGATCTCCTCCTCATAGTGGGCAACAACCACAACCCCAATCCCACTGTGTCCCTACTGATCTCGAATCTCTACTTTCTTATAGTGGGCAACTACCACAACCCCAATCCCACTGTGTCCCTTCTGATCTCGAATCTCTACTTTCTCCCAATAATCACGCCTAACACTGTGAAAGCGATAAATTCTCTAGATGCTGAGGCCTTGTTGGACGAGTCCAGATCCTTATTATGTCAACACCACTAAAATTATTGTACGGCGGCAAGTAAAGTCATCACAGCTTCCGTTCAGGCGTTCACCCTAAAGTCCTTGAAGCTTTTCAGCTAAAGTTCCATAACCAAATAATATTGTTGTCCTACTGACTAGTCGTTGTCTTCTTCAAGACTGTCACTTCTAATGTGCTGGCTCGATGGGCACCCTTATTTACTTGAGACTCAAAAGTAGAAAAACAGCTAGTAAACTTGGTACCAGAGGAACAATGGTGTCATTCTTTGGTATCCAATGCCAACTTAATAGTTCATGTTCTATAAGAAGAGAAACTTTATGACCCCTGCTTCTCACAAAATGCGTACATATATATATAAAGCACAAAACCAAAAAGTAAAGAGCTTCTATTCACAAGATAATGCTGTGTTTACGAAGAAGAACAGCTGGGTTACCAAAAAAAGAAATAGAAAAGAACAGCTCATGGATGTCGATATTTTACCATGTAGTCAATATGTTGAACAGAAGGTTAAAATACATAACGTGGGATTCTCACCTTTGAACGACGGCGAAACCCTCATGGAAACTGCACTTAAGCAATCAATCCCCCGCTGCCACTCCACCGTAGTTGGCTTAACATGTATACACAAATTATACTATTGTAGAAGCTTTACATGTGATATGGAGGAGATTAATATATCGAAGGTTAAACGTCTCAAAATTTCGAAGTACAGAAGTACAAAACCTTTGGTTCTTTATAGTACGAAGTACAACCACGTTCAAAGGTAGTACCGGGGTAGTTTAGGGTAAGTGGATGATAAAACGTGAACTATTGATTTTTTGATTAATTAATTAAGAAATTAAGTAATTTTTAATAATAAAAATTAAAATCAATCCAAAAAATTAATTCAAGATTTGAATTGGTAATTTTTTTAATCAAGATTTGAATTGGTAATTTTTTTAATCAGCAAATGATTGAAAAAGACAAAAAAGTTCATGAGATATTGATATAAAATCAACATAATAAGTTAATGATATTCCCTACCTACAATCTTGGGCATAGTCGCATCATCAGGAATTTCTTAACAACCTTCGCGCAATATAACGTCAACTGGCCTTTTTGCGAAGACAACGGCTTCGTTTTGTGAACCACCAATCAGCTAAATTTGTAGCTAATTGGTTCTCATGAGCTGTTTGAAAAGCAATTGGTTCTCATGAGCTTTTGACTTTTCAAACAGTTATGAAAGATGTTTGGTGGATGGCTTTTTCACCGGCTTATTTAACAGAAGCAGCTATTGTTTTCATCAATCAGCTAACGTTTTAAGTATTAAAAGTCCAATATGCCCTTTATGTAATAATAGGTTAAAAATATTTGTAAATTTTTTGTAAAATTTAATTTTTGTTCTATTTTTATTATTGTCAAAATTTTAATTTTTGTAAAATTAAATATTTAATTGTGACCTTATAAATTTTTTTAAGTCGTGTCTTTTTAAGTCATTTTTAATATATTAAATAATAAAATTCATACATACTATATGAAAAATACTAATATACTGCAGCTCGCTATATCATTCATGTTAATAGAAAACTTAACGTTGGATTATTATTATTATTATTGTTGTTGTTGTCGTCGTCGCCATCATCATCATCATTATTATTAATATATATTTTATGTTTTTTATTAGAGTTATAAACTTAATTTTTGTAAAATTAAATATCTAAAATATAAAGTCTATAAGAATATTCAACGAAATACTAAGATATATAATATTCATAACCTTATAAATTTTTTAAAGTCATGTCCTCATAAGTCATTTTACACATAAACAGCTAATACTAAACAGTTAATTTTATCAAATATCAAATGACAAACAACTAATACAATCCGCTATCAAATCAGTTGATAGAATCAGCTATCAGCTAACAGCTAATGTAATCAGCTGATTGCCAAACAAGGCCAACCTATTCTAGATATGGGCTTACTGCGCTCTACCGAACAAAAATACGGTGACCTACTACTACAAAATGAAGTATATTGGAAACAATGATCGAAGCAGCATTGATTAGCAGAGGGAGATTCAAATTGCAGGTTCTTTCATGTGATGGCGTCACACAAACACCGTAAGAATCTAATTTCTCAACTACAAAATAATAATGGAGAGTGGGTTGATTGGGATTCAGGATTACCGGAGCTGATAATGAACTTCTACCAAAGCCTTTTTACCTCTTCAAACGGTGATCCAGAGCCACTTCTACAATATGTGGAACCAAAGGTTACGTCCTTACATAATGAATTATTATTAGCTCCTTATACTGGGAAGGAAGTACGTCAAGTCCTATTCTCCATGTATCCACAAAAACCCCTGGGGCCCGATGGCCACAAAAATCCCCGAGACCCGATGGCTTCAACCCAGACTCTTTTCAAACGTTTTGGGATGTAGTGGGAACGGAGGTCACTAATGAGTGTTTAAAGTGCCTAAATAGAAACGCTCTAATGTCTGGACAGAACCACACCAATGTGATTCTTATTCCAAAAAAGAAAACTCCAGAGACAATTATCGATCTGCATCCTATCTCTTTGAGCAATGTCACTGATCAAGTTGTCTGCAAGGCGATGGCTAACAGATTAAAGCAAATTCTGCCACAGGTGCGTTCATTCCTAACCGACTGATTACGGATAACATAATTGTGGTTTATGAATTATTTCATTCACTTAAAAGGAAAACTCAAGGTCATCTCGGTTTTCTTACTTTAAAAACGGACATGAGCAAAGCATACGACAAAATTGAATGGGCTTACTTGAGATTAATTTTGTTGAAATTGGGTTTTGATGAGTTATTGGTTACTAGAATTATGAGGATAGTCACGTCTGTCTCATATTATTTTATCCATGGAACTGAAGAGCATAGTCCTTTAATTCTTGGTAGGGGCTTACGTCAAGGAGATCTCCTTTCACCATACCTTTTATATTTTGTGCAGAAGGTTTATCAACCATTCTATCTAAATATCAAGTATAAGGTCGTATTCATGGTGCTATGGTTGCAAGATGGGCCATTTCGGTGTCTCATCTTTTTTCGTCGATGATGCTCTTTTCTTTACGCGCGCTACAAGAGAAGAGGCATTACATTTGAAAGAGTGTTTACATTTATATGAGACAACTTTGGGGAAAAAAATCAACCTCTCAAAATCTAGGGTTTCTTTTACCCCTAATACAGAAGAGACAATCAGAAGCTCAGTTTGTTAGATTTTGGGTGTTAATGAGCAGGAAGGTCATAATAGCTACTTAGGAATGCCATCTGTTATTGGACGAAATAAAAGATAGGTGTTTCATTATGTGGTGGAAAAATTAACAAAGAGGTTGTAGGGATGGAAAGCAAAATTATTATCAAAAGCAAGCAAGGATGTTTTATTGAGAACGATGGCGCAAGCTATGCCAAACTACATCATGTCCCTTTTCCTATTACCTGTTGATACATGTAAGGACTTGGAAACTTTAATGAATAGTTTCTTTTGGCACAATGGAGGTATAGATAACAATGGTATCAAGTGGCTTCGGTGGAGACATCTTGCAATTCCAAAGGTTTATGGAGGCTTAAGATATCGTGACTTGCGACAATTTAACCTTGCTTTACTAGCAAAACAAGGATGGAGGTTGATTAAATACCCCAATTCCTTTGCCGAAGAAATCCTAAAGGCCAGATACTTCCTCAACTCTGAGTTTTTCACAGCACCTCTCGGCAACATCCCAAGCCAGATTTGGCGAAGTATATGTCAAGCACGACCCATCTTATTTCAGGGATGTCGAAAGCGCGTTGGGGATGGTGTTACCATCGATATATGGAGGGATTCCTGGTAAATGGATGATAGGGATCCTACTATTCAGACGAAATTTTTAGAAGATTGAAACTTGAATATGGTTACCGATCTTATGGTAGGATGCCAATGGAATGAACCTTTGATTCACAATTCGTTTAGCCCACGAGATGCAAACCTCATTTTACAAATTCGTTTGGTTTCTCAATTAATTCGGATGATTGGATATGAACAAAAAATAGGAAAGGTGAATACTAAGTCAAAGGCGGTTACAGACTCAGCACCGAGATGGCTAATGAAAATTTTAGAGTTGCTGGCTTCCCATGGGAAAAAATCTGGAAAGTTCAAGTCCTAGGTAAAGTACAAATTCTTATTTGGCATCTTATACGTAATATCCTTCCATGCAGAGCCATTTTAAGAGGACGACATTTGCTTTTAGATGACATATGTCCTATATGCGTTAAGACTTCAGAAACGACATTACATGTTTTTATAACTGTGAATTTGCTCAATCTATTTGGCTTCTATCGAATGTGGGTTGGCACGTTATTTCCTCTTTGCATGAATGGCTTACGAGCGTGGTCACGTCTTTCCCACAATCACACCAGGAGGAGATTTTTATGCTAATATGGAGTCTGTGACTTTATCGCAATGAAGTAGTGTGGGCGTCGTGTGTTCATCCCCATCGTTTCATCCTAAGTCGAGCACGAACGACACTACCTGAATGTAAGGTAGCAAAAACATCAACTGTTGTTCTCATACCACGAAATCCAGGCTCTCCAACTTGTTGGGTGGCTCCAGCTCCAAATCAGTTTAAGTGTAACGTTGATGTTGCTATGTTAGAGAATGGGTATTATGGCCTTGGTATGATTATCCGCAACTCTCAAGGGCAAAATTATGCTGGTAAATTGATGGCGCTCCCAGGTTGGAGAGACCCACAAGTAGGCGAAGCACTATGTTTTCGAGAAGCTTTGAGCTGGATCAAATCGTTATCTTTTTTTCCCAATATGCGTGGAAACGGATTATCAGGTCGTTACCCAATTTTCGACATCTATGCATATTTTTTCTTCATATTTTTCCATGATTATTCAAGATTGTAAAGCTGTAGCGCCCCCTCATCGTAGGGTACGCGACGGGAAACCCGAAGGTCTCTCCGATGAATATCCCACGATAAAGGTGCACCACCAGAACATTTCTACTAATAATCCTCATGGCATCGCAATAATTTAAAATCACAACATCAGAAACCAGTAAATTT
>JANKOE010000002.1:57064291-57078979 GCA_026284465.1 Erythroxylum citrifolium | reverse complement strand
TTAAATAGTATGTTTAAAAATTATCTTATATATATAATATATAAAATAAAAATTTATATATTTATTAATCACCGGTTTGATCACGGTTGAACCATTGACCCTTGAATCGGTTGCTTCTTCGGTTCAGTTACCTGTCTGATTTTTAAAACATTGAGTAATAGTAGAATCAGTTGCTTCTTCGGTTCAGTCACCGATCCGATTTTTAAAACATTGAGTAATAGTATTGACAAGAAAATAAGATGTTTACGATAATGATTATCCCACATTAGAATTAAAATAAAGTAAAAGATATGGTACTCTTTTGATGTTCCTTAGACAATTAGATAATTCATGAGAGGGAAGATAAATTATGTGTTCATTGTTTACCTATTTATAGAATAATGAGTGAATTGTCTATTATAATAAATAATTTTACCAAATTCAAATATGATAATAAAAAATCAATCACAATAATATATAAAGTAGAGATAAAATCAATTTGCAATTATTTGACCAAACAACTCTTGGCCTACATCCACTATTTAAATTCCACTTGAGAATTAAGTTTTTTCTCCTTTAAATGGGTGAGAAACAACACTTCATACAATATTTCTTTGTCATAAGTGAAGAAGAACTCTTATAATCATCTTGATTAACTGGGGATGAAGAATAACTATATACAAATCTTGTTCAAGGTAAAGAGTAGCCATCGCAAAGTGTATCCTAATTAATTTCTCCAATTACAACAAGCATAAAATTCAAAAATTCCTTTTCTTGCTCACACTAATAAATAATGGCTCAATATATATTATGTAATAAATATATACACTCTAAAGCCTTTTAAGACTCTTAGTAAATCTATAATATGTCCAACCAACTTTCTGCAACTCATGTATACAGAAAATAACCTACATACTGATCATTGGAGTATCTAGTATTGGTTAATCTTACTCCTGTTAATCTCCTTATTAGAACCTGAGCAATCTCTGGTGATGATGTTTGATTCTGAACATCATCTTCATCATAATCTTCATTTGATTGATTTTGAATAGGAACATCATCCACAGCTATGTTCGGCTGGTGATTTTCAACTTCATCTTCAAGTTATCTTGGCATTGTTTTTGGAGGAATTAACTCTTAGTCCACTAGGTCACCATCAGTTTTTGGAACATCCTTTTTCACTTTGCAAAGATCTTCAATGGTTTGATCTTCGACAAATATAACATCATAGCTCCGAATTACCTTCTTTTGTAATAGATCATAAAACTAATAGTTGAATTGATCTTCTCTATAACCAATAAATATACACTTGCGAGTATTGACATCAAGCTTAATCTCTCATCTTTATGGATATGGACATAAGGTTTACAACCGAATACCCTTAGATGTTCATAGGAAATATCCTTTCCTAAACATACTTTCTCTGGAACATCAGGCTGTAAAGGGATGCAGGATGAGTGATTTAACAAATGTACTGTTGTGAATAAAGCCTCATCCCAAAATGTCGTAGATAACTTTGCATGTAAAAGTAGGCATCTAACTCTCTCCATCAAAGTCATATTCATCCTCTTAGCTAAACCATTCAACTGTGGTGTCTTAGGAGGGGTAGTTTGATGTCAAATACCATGCTCTTTGCAATAAACGTCAAATGGTCCAATGTATTCTCCACCATTGTCTAATCGAATGCATTTCAACTTCTTCCTAATTTGTCTTTCAACTAAGGCATGTAATTGCTTGAAAACATCTAGCATTTGATATTTAGTCTTCAAGGTGTATACCCACGTCTTTCCGGAATGGTCATCAATGAAAGTCACAAAGTATTGAGTACTACCTAGTGACTTTTGCAACGCCCCAACATATACCCTGGAAGTATTATAGCATGTCTAGGGTGTATTAAGAAGTGAACATAGTGAGTTAAGTGCATCTTAGTAAGAGACATTATGGTACTTAATGTAAAAGACATGGGTTAATGGGTAATTTGTTCATTTTGGCATGAACATACCTCTATAATTTAGCTATATCTTGGTCTTTATATCTCTAGATTGGATAATTCTAGTTGGAAATTAATTTAGAGACATAGATCTAAAACTTTCATGGAGGAACTGAAGTTCTATTATGCTTCTAAGATTTTTGAATTCTGGCTTGAACTTGAGTTATGGCTGTTGTCCCTGTTTTAAACAGCCTAAATACCTCCAAATCGTGTGATTTTAGTTGCATATGAGACCTAAGACATAGATCTAAATATCTCTAGAAGGGACTCTAACCTAATTCTGGCTCTGTGACCTTGAACATTGAGATCTAAAAAGATGACCTGATGCTGTCCCTATTTTGGAGCAGCTTGTGATATATTGCTTATGTCTCTTCTCATGATTTAGAAGTCCAAATGGTTTGATTGTTAGTGATATAGAAACTATAGACATAGCGAAAAAAAGGTTAAGAATACCTCAAAACCCAGTTCTGACTTTTTCTATATCCATATTAAGGAACAAGTAGTGGTATGAATGGAGAGAGTATCTGTCACAATTATGACATTGTTTTTGTTTCCGATTTTTATTGAATCTTATCCGAATATTTTTGAATGTGTATGAAAACTTTGAAACACCTAAAAATAAATAAAATAGGACTTACCATGTGTGAATTGGGTGATTGAACATTGAAATTTAAGATTGAGCTTAATGCATTCCAAAGAAAACTTACTTGTACATAAATGATTGGTATGCATATTTATTGCTCATATATATATAGTATGATTATAAAAGTGTGATTTTGACACCCTCCTAATGGTGGTAAGTTATGACTTGCATGTATGAACACATATATAGATTTTATGACTTGAAATGTACATCATATGATTTCTTGATATATGAATTGTGAAATTTGCAAATGGTTAAAGGAAATGTTATAGTGCCTGCTTTATTGTCTTGTTTGTGGATAGGTAGGCATGCCTATAGGGTTCCAGTGCAGCTGCTATAGTTTGATATCACCGGTGTCCACAGTTCAATACTTTCGAGTATCTACAGTTTGATAACTTCGGATATCTTTAGCACCCGTTATCCACACCCACAGAAAATGTGCAGGCCTAACACAGAAAGTAAAGTAAATAGATATAAATAAGAAATATAGTATGACAATATAAATGATCGGTATATGAATGAGTATTTGCATTTGTATTGATAATTTGTATTATTGAGTGTTGAATATCAATGTTTAAGTTTTGAAGGTGAATTTGTGGTATATGAAAAAAAAATATTGAAGCATATTTGCATTATTTATTTGATTAAGTTTTTCTTTCCTACTAGACAATCAACACACTTATTTAAATGCAGCTGGTCAACTCCAAATAATGCATTTTTTCACCTACTGAGTCATCCCTTTCTCGCTTATATGACTAAGTCTCCTGTGCCATAATTCAATTGCATCATCTTTCTCCACTAGATTCATAACATCATTGGAGATTTGCCTACATCATGTACAACTTTGAGCACTTCTTACCTTTGGTGATTACAAAGGAACCTTTAGTAAGTTTTCATTTGCCATCTTTGAAAGTACTACAAAAAACTTCATCATCAATTATGCCAACAAAGATCAAGTTTAGGGAAAGATCAGGAACAATTCTGACATCTTTCAGAGTCAATCTCATTCCATTTTCTATTCCAAGTAAATATCACCTTTTTCAGTGATTTTGTCCAAGCAGTTATTTCTCATTTTAACGACACCAAAATCTCCTTCTGTATATGATGAGAAGAGTTCTTCATGTGATGTGGCATGAATAGTGGCACTACTGTCGCCTATCTAGTTGAACTCGCAGGATGAACTATTCACATCATTATCATATGAAACAATGCGAAAGTCATCAATGGTGGTAGCCATCGGTGCATGTTCATCATCACTGCTATCATCTTTCTTAACTTCTTTGCCTTTGTTCTTTTCTTCTTTGAACTTCCGACAAAACCTTTTGATATGACCCTTCTTTTTACAGTGATGGCACTCAACGTTTGAATATTTATTTGATCTTTCTCTGCTCTTATCTCTGAAATTTGGACCTCTAGATTTGTTCCTCTCCTTGGAACCTATGACTAGAACTTCTAACTGTGTTGAAGAAGCCGAACACTGTGATCTCCGTCTCATCTCTTCATTCAGAATTATAATTTTTACATATTCCATGTTAATAACACCGTCAACCACAGAATTGGTGATTGAAATCTTCAAAGTCTCCCAAGACTCTGGCAGGGAGGTAAGCAAGAAAAGGGCAAGCACTTCATCATTGAACTTTATGTCCATTCCTAATAATTAATCCACGATCCCTTGAAATTCATTTATGTGATCTGCCACAGAGGTATCTTATTGATATTTTATTTGCACTAATTTTGTTAGATAAAATAATTTATTATTGCCAATTTTTTAGGCATACAACTCCTCAAGCTTCTTCCATAATGTTCGCGTGTGAGTCTTGTAGCAGATATGGTTGTACATATTATCTTCCACAAATTACCGAATAAAACTACGTACCTGCTCATGCTCAAATGCCCACTCCTTATCCGATTTGTTTTCAGGTTTTGTTGCGGTAAACACGGTAAATGCATTTTTGTGACAAACAAAAGATCTTTAATCTTATTCTTCCATATGTGGTAGTTGAATCCATTTAACTTAATCATCTTGCTTATTTTTCCTCTATCTTCGATGAGAAATCCTTTGACACAGAACCAAACCTGGTTCTGATACCACTTGTTGAGAAAAATTATGAGTTATTTCTCACAGGTAAAGTAAGCAAGGAAATAACATGCTTACTTTATAACTCAAAATTTATAAGATGCTCTAACTTATACGACATATACGTATAGTAATCATTTATTGTTCTTCAAATTAAAAGTTACCTAAAATAAAATTCATGTTAAAAACTTGAGCATTGTTTATTACCCCATTTAACTACACTTAAACTTCAATTTTAGTTCAAACAATATCATAAAAAATTAATGCCTATTTATTTTTTTAGAAATTAAGTGTTTGAAATTAATAAATAAGGAAGAGTGCATTGCCTTTTACAAAATGACAAATTTTCACTAAAAAAAGTGATTAACAAAAATTAAACGAACTAACATAACATACGCTAAATAAATTAGTCTATATTAGAGAATTCCTACATTGAAAGTCCCTATCTGCATCTCATTTCAAGACTTAGATTGGACTGAACATTAACTGTTGTTATAGTATAATGAACATGAAGGAAAATTTTGATGTAAATCACCTACAAATGTGTTGGAGGATTTCTATGTAGTCCCTTGTTCCTTTCCTTCCAGATGTAGTAGAATGTGCCACCAAGATAACTTCTAAGAAGCTTAATATCTCCTTTATTCTTTACTCTCAATTTAGTGATGCAATGTACTATCTCCTTCCATTCAGTTTTATTGCAACTTATTCCTAAATGAGCACACATTTTGTTTTAATTCCATTTTGTGAAGTTACATCCAAAGAAGACCATTCCCGTATAGTTCATAATTAAAGTTGGAGACATGAAATTTAAAAAAATCTTTGGTAGTTGGTCTACCAATAACTACCAACCAAAGGATGAAGGAATATGCAGGTAAGATGTATGAATCATATACTGATTTATACCAAGGTTTAATTATAGGATTGTGAGCATCCAATAGTTGTCTTTTATAGGATTTAAGACTAAAAAACTATTTTATCAGGTGTCTATTGAATAAAGATAGGCTTAAAGGGCTTTAAAGTATACATAGACAAGCTATTGAGAATACCACTAGTACCCCTATAGGAGTGAAAAGGAAGAGTTTTCTTTAATAAATTCATTGATCTTTCTTATTTGCAGATTAGTTCCTTTAAGGAATTGTAGAGAGGCAATTTTATAAAGGGCTTAGAGAATTTCATTGATAAAACTAGGAAAATATCTTTTCTATTTCCAATTTTGTGTCTAATGAAAGGTTAAATCTACTTCCTTGCTTGAAGAATTTGTTGAAATGTCTATGACATCTTTGTTTTAATAGGAATCACCTATATACTCTTCTCCTATATGTCATATAAATGTGTCCATTTAACTTAGAGGTCTTCTTTATCCTTACACAAATTCCAAAGTCTCTTTGCCATCAAGTTTTTGTTTAGGAGTTTGACAGAAGTGATTCCTAGACCTCTGCAGTTTTTAAGCTAGTATATGGAAGATCATTTCACTTTAGAGTGCTTTTTATTTCTACCAAATCCACTCCATAGGAATTCTTTAAGCTTCCTATCTATTTCTTTCATTGTCACTTTGAAAAGGGCCATATGTGAGCTCCAGTATATATAGAGAGAGGTTATTTAGGATAGTAATTATCAATTGAAGTCTACCTCCATATCTTTAAAATCTATTAGAATAATTGTTAAATCTTTTTATTGATGGAATCCAATAGAGGAATACAATCAAGGGAGGAGAGCTATTTCTTAGTGATCAGAACTCTTAGTTACCTGCATGGGATATTAATTAAGGGAATTCCGTTTCTTTATAAAATAAATTGATTGAATTTTTTTCACGAGTGTCAATATTGTTATACCGCAAGTACACGATGTAGCTATAGCTAGCACCAACAAGTACGACTTGATCCCACGAGGACAACAAGTACTAGTAATTACCATTGTTCTATTATCTAGCCTACGAATTCATTATTATTTTAGTTACAAAAACTAAAATTAAGCAAATAAAATAAACAAACAACACGATTAAGCAAAGAATTAGGAAGTGCTAAGTTAATTACCAATATCAAGTGATTAGTATTTCGGTTCAAATTCCCCTAAACCTTAACAGATTGATCTTTTGTTATGCAATTAAGTTGATAATTCATTGGACTGTGTAGACTCTTATGGTATGCTATTAGCTGACTTTGAGTTTACTAAAAACTAATTCTAAAGTTTCTAATCCAATTAATTTGGTTAAAATTTATAGGATTGTGTTATCGTTTTATGAATCTCTCTATTAGGTTTGACCCTAATCTAGAAGATTTGTCATCTTATTTCTAGGGTTGCAATTAACTGTTTTTAATTATCGTGGATTTATTCAAACTTAGGATTTCTTAATCGCTACATCTGAAATCAAATTATGATCTAATATTTTAGATTACTAGAACTTAAATAAAACAGGTATTTGGATCTCAATAAATCAAACAATCAATTTCATTAACAAGATAATCAACACATGTTCAAGTATCAAATAGGGTTCGTATAGCCTAAATACTAACAGGAAATTTAGTTATACATCAGCAAACATGAAATTAGATATACATAAACAAAAAACTGAATCGAAAATAATGTAATTATAATTCTGAATCTTATTGATTGTTTTCTATGAAGTATTATAGTGATGTAGGGGTCTGATATTGTATTCCGATGGATTCGTCAACAAAATCTTCACGTTTCCCACTTCTTGTCATCTCCCTTCTTGCATCTTCCTTAAAAACATCTTTTTATCATAAAATTTAGGGTTCTAGGAGACGCACGGTCTCTTACACAATTGTGCATCAGACCGTGCATAATTAAAAATCTCTGAATATCATGAAAGTGCATATGTAGATGCACAATTGTGCATCCCTTCTGTGCATGGCATCTTTGTTTTACATTATGTTTTCATATTAATTCTTCTTTTTTAATTTCATGAAGGCAATTATACTCTGTAAACACACTCATTTAATTCCGTGAAGGCAATTAGGGTTCTGGGAGATGCACGGTCTCTTACACAATTGTGCATCAGACCATGAATAACTAAAAATCTCTAAATATCGTGAAAGTACACGAGCATATGCATAGTTGGGCATCCCTTCTGTGCATTTCATCTTTGTTTTACGTCATGTTTTTATCCGAATTCTTCTTTTTTAATTCTGTGAAGGCAATTATACTCTGTAAACACACTTGAAGCACATTAATTACCAAATACATACCCAAAGTATAAAATATCAAGAAAAATCACATCAAATATAAGGTAAATTATGATCAATTATGCATTTATTAGAAATCAAGAAGGATGATCAACTAGAAGAAAAAGGGGAAGTAGATAAAAATGTCCAAATATGAAAAGAAATTAAGCATGATCTCTATTACTTTTGGAGCATTGAAAAGAGGAAATTAGGTAGGAAAACCTAATCAAATAGTACTAAGCCCTTAAATATAACATGATGTCAATGTTAGTATGGAAGGTTAGAGGTATAAATTACCTCAACAAGTGATACGATGTTAGGGATTTTTTCAAGAAACAAAGCCTAATTTGCTTGACTTATTGGAAATTAAGGTCAAGCAAGAGAACATCTCAAAGTTATGTACACTAGGGAACTCCTGGTCATTTTTATCAAACCATGAAACATCATCATTATAGGCACATTATAGTGTTTTATAACTCCAAAAGAGTTAGGATGAACTTGATTGAATCAAATGAACAAATGATGTGTATGTTAGTGGATATGATGTAAGTTAACTTCATTGCCTCTATAAAAATTATATATGGTTCCAATTTTAATTTCCAAATAAGAAATCTATGGAATAGTCTATAATCCATCCGCTCAATAATGCAAGGCCCCTAAATCTTAATATATAACTTCAATATTGTCCTTCATAGGAATGAATTAAAGGGTAATGCGGAACAAAAAGTTTTCACTAATGATTTCAAATATTGCATGAAAATGGAAGTCAAATTCTTTAACTACTATAATAAGCGAAATTTTAAGTGGATGTTAAGGAAAAAGCTTGACAGGGCTTTAATTAATGAGGATTGGCTTGAGAATTTCCACATAAGCAAACCTGTTTTTAAGGCTCTAAGAATATTAAACCACTCTATAATCCTCATACTGAAAATGTAAAATAGATGATGAAGAAGAAGCTCCTTCAGATTCAACAATTTTTTAATAGAGGAAGAAGGTTTTGAAGAAGCTGTCAATAAAAGCCTTCAAAAATAGATTAAAGGAACCAAGTAATTCCAATATGTGAAGAAATTAGAACTAATTAAGCAGGAAATGACAAATCTCAATGTTAGAAGAACAATGCACACAAAGGATCAAATAGAAGCTACTAAATCAAATCCTTGTTCAAAACTCCCTGTACCAAAATCTAATTTATCCCTTACTAAATTAATAAGAGAAGAAGGTTTTAGTTGAATACACAAAGACAGTATTTATCCATAACTCCTTTATGAGGCAAAGAGCTAAAATAAATTGGACTTAAAAGTGGGGAAAAAATATGAAAAATTTTCACAATATAGTCAGATCTAGGAACAACTCTAGCATGATTAACTCTTTAAGAAAACCAAATGGGGATCAACCTCTACCCAAGAAGAATTAATGGAGGAAGTTTTCAAATATTTTAGTGAATTTATTAGTATTCAAGCTAGAAGTTCTTTAGACCCCTTACTAAGATCCTTAGTTAATGGTTAACTTACTAGGTACCTGAAAGAAAGACTTTGTAGATTAGTCACTGTTCAGGAAATTGAAAATTAGTTTTTGAATTAAACCCCTATAAAGCTACTGTCCTATATGGATTCCATGAATATTTCTTTCATAAAACTTGGCCTTCCATTATGTACTTATTTATTAATTTAGTAATTCTTTAAAAATAGGAAATTGTTAAAGGAGCTTGACAAGACTTACATTTGCTTGATACCTAACCGACATTGAATCTATGATCATTTTTAGAATAATTTCTTTTTGCAAATTTGTTCATAAAATCATCTTAGAAGTGCTTACACAAGACTAAGACAGGATTTTTGTCTCTTAATTGAAGATTCATAGGTGGCATTCTTGGAGGGGGAAGTCATTGGTGAAATTTTTTTGATGAAGCATAAGCTTTCTATAAATTATTTAAGGAAGAAAGCACTAAAGGATTGTGCACTGCAAATATATTTTGTTAAAGTTTTCGATAGCATAAACTAGTACTTCATCGTGTTTTTGCTTCAAGCCTTTGGTTTTCTAGACAAATTTAAGAATTGGGTCAAATAATGCATAGTTTCGACCTCATTTAATATTCCTGTAAATGGTGAACTAACAAAACTCTTCAAAGGGGGAAAGGATTAAGGTAGGAAGATCCCATATCCCCTATTTATTCATAATATGCATGGTAGCTCTATCTAGGATGATCAGGTACAATAGTTCTTTGAATCTTGATTTTGACTATCAAACTAAATGTAAAAGAGTTAGAATAGTTGACCTATCTTTTATAGATGATCTATTAGTTTTTTCTAGGCTAATGATAGATCCGTACACATAACCTCCAACTCCCCATGATTGTTTAAGGAAATTTCAAGATTAAGTGAAAACTATAACAAAAGCCAACTGATCTTATCCTTAAGTGTAATTAAGGAATCATAATGACTATTAAGAGTTTCAAGATTCTATGAAGCAAAGCTCCCTTTATTTAACTTAGATTAGTTGTCTTTAGCAAGAGATAGATATTTAGAAAGTGCTCTCCTCTAAAAGAGAAGATTTAAAAAAGACTAAATCACTTGAGCAGTAAAGACTTTTCTTATGTGAGAAGAGTAATGTTGATCAAATATGTGCTTTGCTAAACCTATATATACTAGTCAACCCATATGATGTTATTTAAAGGCATAACCAAGTCGGTTGACAAGATGATGAGAGCTTTTCTTTGGGAAGTCAATAAAAAAGGAAGAGTAATGGCTAATGTAAGGTGGCAAGAGGCATGTAGACCAACTGATGAAGAAGGGCTTGGGATAACTATAATGAGCCACAATAAGAAAATTATAATAATAAAAAGGCTATGGTGGCTGCTCATTGAGAAGAACGCACTTTTGTCATCATGTGTAGAGATTGCTCACTAAGAAGAACAAACTTTGGTTAGGATAGATAAACACATACTCAAGGGGAGAAGCTTATGGGAGATGAATAAAGATACAAACTGCTCTTGGTTTATGTCACAATTAATCAAGATGAAGGATTAACTAGTTGAATATATTAAGTGCAAGATTGATAGTGAAAAAAGTCTCCCTATATTTTGATAATCGGGCCTAGAAAGGCCCTCTTTATCTTTTAAACCTCATATTGCATTACTTAAATAGTTCTCACGAAAACATCATGTTCAAGGGGATCTTAGGGAACCGATGAACCATCTATCTACCTGCATTGATTGAATTACTCCATGTAATAGAATGGGGGTTGGAAGTCCATAAAACAAAGGATGAACAATGAAGTAAATAGTGTTGCAGAGAATTGAGAGAACTTGATATCAAAACACAAAGTTTAAAGTGCTCTAGGTGCGTTGAACACTTTCCTCAAAGTGTTATTTGCCCCCACTATACTTACAAACCAGGTTAAAGGAAAATTACTTCTATGATACAAAGAACACAAGAACATTCAAGTTGCAAGAGTATGAAAGTTCTTCAAGAATTATAAATGCAAAGATTGTGTTGGTAAAAGTTGTTAAAAACAAACATTTTTAATCTTGACTAAAACTCATGTTTATATAGATTTTTCAGAATAGTCACGTTTGTTCACTACAAGTCACAACTTTTATAAAGGAAGCAACATTTCAGAATAGTTACATCTGTTCACTACAAGTCACAACTTTTGGAAAGGAAGCAACCCTTCAGAACAATCACGCCTGTTCACTACAAGTCACAACGCTTAGAAAGGAAGCACCCTTCAAAACAAGTTTGACTTTAACTAGTTATATCACAAACTAATTTCCAACACTCCATGATTATAACTTGCAAGGTGTGGAAGGTAGTTACATCTAGATGCATCACCCCTCAAGCAACTTCACTTATAATTTTGGCAGAGAGCTAAGAAAAAAAGGTGGAAAAGTTAAATGGCATAGAATTATTTGAATCAAAAACCTTCTCTCAAATGTATCTTTTCTGTTGTGGTTAACTATTAAAAATGGATTAACCATAAAAAATAGACTAAAGTTATTCCTGAATTCCCGAGACACTTGTGTGCTTTGTAAAACTGAGAAAACTAAAGAAGGCCTCTTAAAGGAAACACTACAAAGTTGCAAAGAGCTAATGATAAACCTTAATATCCCAAGTTAAAAGATCAGATAAGCAGTGCACAATAGTGGAAACAAGGAGATGGAAGGTTCTGTGAAACAGAAAACATAAAGCTAGAACGAATGGAAACTAATGGAACTTACATATGGCTGTAAACGTAACTAATATGTAAGGATGGTATTGATGTACTTTGATAGGATGGACTCTTTGGAATTTTGCTTTGGTTTTGTACATTAAACGTTCTCAATATGCCTTTGAAAGGCTGTCAATATATATCTTTAATTTCTCAATAAAAAAACTCTTCCTAAGCCAAGTTAACAAGCTTTTAGCGATAGTATTGACTCATTTAGCAGGGCAACATACCTATTAGTAGTCCATCAGATCCTCATCCATGTCCCTTTAGGATTAACGCAAAGCACAGATAGAGTTCTTGATCGAGTTAATTAATTAATTAACTAGTCACACGCATTTCTCAACTTAATCACGGCCTTATCCTAGATATAAGAAAATATGACAACTCAAAGAGAAATAAAAGCTGGATTCGAATCAATTCCAGGAAATTTATACAACAATTTAAATTTGTGGAAATATATGTCTCCGCATTGTTCACACCTTGTTATGTTATGAGATTTCGAAGCCGTGGAACTTTGTTTCCCTGTCCATATAGCTTATATCCTATTCCTGCACAACCTTCTAATTATGTATTTGCAGGAACTTCCAAAGTCATATATCATGCAGATTTTCCCTTTCACATTCTCTTCAATAAAATATTCATTTCATTAATGTACATCTCTTTGCTGATTATAAGTTATGAATCACATACATAGAAATGGAAGAACATAATTCACATCTTCTATTATTAATATAGTTTACAAGTTCGAATCCCTATGTCTACCTTTATTGTATCAATTAAACGTCACTAGCCAGCTGTATAAGGTGATATACACCTTCCTATACATGAGAAAATGAAAAAATTACATAATAGAAAGAATAATTAGCGAATGAAAGACCTACATTAGAGTATCGTATAAAGTAACTAAGTTGTTTTTGTGTAAGATGATTAATTAGCTTCTTCTTCATTGATAATTAAATTCATGAAATATATTTGCGAGTTTTGCTGATTGCCTCTCCGTCGAGCTCGGTCAAGCTCTTCAAGATCGCATGAGTCGCTGCGGTTAGGAATTCCGACCAGTTCCTGCATGCATATAAATGTCCATCATATGTGTAAGAAAGATTTTAATATTTGATTTATCAAGACTAACATTAGAATTTTATTAAGACTAACCCATTATCTGTGTTGAACGTGAGTCCGACCGTGTGCTTTGCCTCTTCCAAAACATACTTGAATCTCTCAAGATCATTTGCAGGGCAGCTACCATTGTCTTTCACATGAAGCTGTGAGGGTTTCACGTCATAAAATATAGGTATAACCTTCTTCTTGGTCTCCATGAACAGAGCCAACTCGTGAAGGCAAAAATAGGAGTCACAGTAACGCGGAGAGAAAACAGCGACACCAACTTTGCAATCAGCGATTGCCTTGTTAATGTTATCGAACAATCTGTCACCAGCCTGCAAGTTCTTGCTGTCAAGAAAAGGATTGAGCCCAAGTCGTGAAAGGTCATCATAAAGTAAACCAGAAATGGTTCTCTTGGTGTCTATTCCTCGATGATTAATGAAGACGTCGCAGGGTTTAATAACGGACTTTCGGATTTGGTTACGGTGAGACCAAATTTTCCTGTACAAGCTCTTGGCTGTGGACGGTGACCTCATCTGCATGGCACCTTGAAGAAGATACTGGAGGAAACTTAAATGCTAGTTCCTAGTATAAAGAAATTAGTTGGATTCTGTGAGCGAGAGAGATTTGGGTGAGCATCGTGAGTATTTATGTAGGTATGTAGCTCGTAAAGTAGTTTCTAGGAATGTCAGTGGGGAAGACTTCAGAAGATTTCACATTTAGAGGCGATAAGGAAATTCCAATGTGGACAGATGAAAGTATACAATGTCAATAACCTCAAGGTCCAGGTAAGTTGGCAAGAGGTTATTTTGATTAAAGTGAGGTCGTAGGTTTAAACTGTTTTCATATATACAGTCGTTTAAAATTTGAAATCAGAATTTTATTTTTCGCAAGGGATCTATCTGACTTGAGCGGATATTAATTTAGGTATTGATGACTTAAAGGTACCTTTTTATAATTAGGGGCAGGGGATCCTCTGTCCCCTTGTCCTGACCCTGCTCTGGTCCCTGGCCATAAGGGCCATCCACTCATGTGGGTCCCACACAAGTGAATGGCCCTGATGACCAGGGGTCAGAGCAGGGCCAGGGTAGGGGACTAGAAGATCTGGCTTCATAATTGAGACCCTCCTAAAATACATTGCGAAAAAAGAGAGTATACAACGCAATGTTACGAATACCGTACCGGGCTCCGTACCGGATTGGGCTCTGGAACGGAACTGTACCGGTACCGGTCGATATCGGGTACCGTTTCGGGATATTTTTGAAATTTATAAAATAGTCCCTAAACTTTTTAAATTTGCAAAATAGTCCATATTGATATATTATACAGCTGTACTGTATACTTTACTGGTTTACTGTTTACATCAATCATGTTTTTAAAAATCTTAATAATAAATAATAATGACAATTAATTTGAAATAACAATAATTGTTAAATATTTTACATATAAATAATAACCACAATTAATATAAACAAGGACAATCATCATCATACAATTATAAAACTAA
>JANKOE010000002.1:56962000-56988621 GCA_026284465.1 Erythroxylum citrifolium | reverse complement strand
AAAGACACCAAAAAGATATCCATACAATGCACAACAGACACCTGCGTAAACTTAAGCAAGAAACTTACACTAGATAATGCAGCCATCCTCTCTTGTGGCTTTTGTCTTGACTTCTCCACCAGAGAAGATCATTCAAGTGTCGAGAGAGCTTTTGTATAACGTTGCAAGGATACCAAAGAACAAAGCTAAAATTGACCAACAATGGATTGGTAAAATGTGATGCAACTCATAAACATTGTAAACATTTTACGCAAATATATCTTATCACCTCAACGGGAATGTAAGTTGGTCGTTTTGACTTGCCAACATTAATGCATGGAAGATTTGCAGAATAACGCAAGTCTATATGTCGACTATTGACAAAGTAAGTTCGTCATTTTGGCTTGCACAACAGCCGTATACCGTCCAAGAAATCATCAAGATAATATGGAGCAGCTGATGAAGCTCTTATAGCTTGCCAAACATAATGCTTACAGCTCCCAATAGAAGCACAACAAGTGTGGCCAACTGAAGCTCTAGTAGTAGGTGATCCTAAAACAGTAACTCCACGGCTTTCTGAAATTGGGAAGCGTGATTCACATGTTCCGGCAGGATACTGCAATTTGAAAGCATAAGGCAACAAAAACAATATGAAAACAGAAGGTATAAATATTGCAAACCACCCAGATTGCACTAACAAAAGAGATGTATCCAAGCAGCAGAACTAAAAAGTTGAAACTCTGAATAGTAGTCTATTATCTGTTAAAAAGTTACAGGAATTCTCTGACTTAACCTGATAATTTCATAATACAAATGGTTGGGCCGGCATCACACTCACCAAAGTTGGTACATTGAAAACTTTTGGAATGCTTTTCACTGCTGAATTTATTAGAATGTCTCCATCCTCATCAGAACACATTTCCTTTAACAGCCTCTCAAATTGATCTGCACTATGCAGTAGGATGGAATGCTGTATTGGTGGTAACTCAAGATTATCGCAATAATAGAAATTGATTTATACATTTTGTAGAATTAACAAGCACCAAAATTATCCATATTCCTCTCATCACTAAAGAACAAGAACTGAATAAAGATAGCCTCTGCTCTTCACATCCTCAACTTTTTGTGCATTCTACAACATACAGTCATGCCTATGTAGACACATAATTCAGAGACATAGAATCTATAAAATAAATTGTGAACGAAAGCAATTAAGCCGAGAAATAAAAGGAATAAACCTTACCTTAGAATTAGATCCATGCACTACTACTCTAAAACTCTCAGTTTTCTGTGTCATAAGGAAATGAAATAGCAAACCTTTTAAGCAAAAAGAAGTAAATCAGTTCCACTATTGACAGTTTAAAACATTTGACTAAAGATCATGTTTCCATCATTACACATTGAGGAGCAACCGGAAGGGGCTCTGTTATTCAATAAAAATGCAAAATCTAAAGAACAAAGCTGCAGTGCTCTGAGAATTTAAGAAGAGCTACTGGCTCAATATTGAACAACTTTAACAAAAATAGTTGAAACAAACTGTAAATTGAGATGAGTTACCAGGGCACAATAACAACTGACCTTCCATAAGCCCTCGCTTGCTAGTATAACAAACTCCATAGTTGAGTCTATAGGTACATGTCTTACGAAGGGTTCTGAACTTAAATGTGCTTTAAGGCTTTGATCTCCAAATGCCCGTGCAACTGCAAGTTGACCATTAAACCTAGGCACATCTCCTGAAATAGTTATCAGATTTTCAAAAAAACAAACAAAAGACTCCAGCTAAAATCCCCACTCAAAAATCAAGATTCAAGTTGGCATAATATTTACAAATTCAAGTAGTAACCTTAAGGAATTCCAAAGGCAAACATGCGTCCATGCACGGTTTAAAAAGAAAGAGCGATGAATGGATAACTAATAATGAAAATATACATGTGTGCTTACATCTACATCTTACCGGGGAGAGTTGTGACAAAACCACCCTGTTCTTCAATCCTTTTTCGTTCAGTGTGAGGCTCATGGTCCTTAGTAAGTTGATTGGCACATCATCTTTCACATACAACAGCTCTAGAATCGCCAACGTTTGACACCCACAGATCTTTTCCATCGATGACAATTGCGGTCACAGCAGTAGAGCCACCAGGCCCCAACTGCAGAGAGTTTTCCAATATAAACTTATCCGTGGAGCGGTATGCATTGGTTATTCCTGATGCGGGATCTTTCCAGAAATTTGGCTGTAAAAGACAACAAGATGGATGTGAAAATACAAGAACAAAGAGTAGGTTTAACGAGGCTTGAAACAGAACTGAAACTCTAAAATTGCCTAAAGTCAATCGAAGTCACATAAATACAAAGAAAATTCAAGAATTTCACACCTTTGGTGGATCCACCGACCATGATTACGACGACAACTCTTTCCTCCGAGCTATCGGTCTCCAATCAACCAAAACCCAGAAGACCAGATCCAGAAAAGTGGTCAAAGCACCTGTTTTCTTAAACTCATAACACCAAAACCCAGAGTACGTGAGTAGTTGATGGAGAGAAAGAGTGCCTTTCTGTGAAGAAGAGGGGCGGTTGTAATAGAACAAAGAGAGAAGACGGATGTAAGAGCAAGATCGAAGAAATAAAGAGGGAAGCAAAATCAAAAAGAGGAGCAGACGTTGGCTTGGATTACGCAGAGGAGACGTTCGGCTTGGCTTGGGTGAAGACAAAAGCTGAGAGGCTGAGACGCAAGCGTGGGTTTAATTCAAGCGAAAACGTCGACGTTTTATGGTGGCACAGGGTAGGTACAGGGTTAGTGGGACAGAAGATCTGAAGCCACTTTATCTATCCCTCATCGATCTGTCATAATAAACAGGAATTTCTGACAGATGAAACGTGTTGGGACCTTAGGATTCTACTTCTAGCTAAACCTGTGGATCATGTTGCTCATTGAGTGCTTTATCTATCTCCCAACTCACTAAATGAAAGCTATTCGTTCTTCTTCAGAGGCTGTCATTAATGTTTGCGAAGTTAACTGTACGTATCTGGTTAGTCGAATGTTGTCTCCATCAATCTGACTGTATCTGTTGAAGATCAATTCCTTTCCTTTGATATTTACTCGTGAATCAAATTCCCACAAACATGGGCAAATGAGCATGGTACTTGCTTATTTGTTCAGAATCTCGGTAGAAAACAGTGATTGGATGAGATAGTAAAACACTCAAATAAACGTTTCCGTACTTGGACCCGGTTCTTGAGAAACTATAAATCCAGGGGTCCATTGTTCATTTTGGGCATGAAATGAAGGCTATTTGAAGATTTTGTGGGCTTCCTATTGCAAGTTTTTCTTTCAACCCAATACAATTGGATTTATTATTTATAATATTGAAATCAACGTTATAAATATTGTATCAATTTTAGTACCAAATTAAATTTTAGTATAATATTATATTAGTATCGGGTATTATTTTGTGCAATTGTTTAAATTTATAAAATAGTACTTGAATTTTTAAAAAATTTACAAAATGGTTCATTAGTATAAACCCTGTCTAACTTTATATAAATCCTGTCTCTAAAAATCATAATAATAAAATTTTAAAATATCAAAAAATTATTTTTATTAACAATAATTTTCAGATATTTCACATATAAATAATACCACTGGTTCTGCCTGAATCTACTGGGGCTGAACGTTACTGCTTGGATCCATGATCGCGACTGACTTCAGCTAAAGGACTCCTGCAAAATAATGAAAGGCACGCCGGAGGTTGATTGCCAGCAGGCCCCTCCGACACTCAAATTAGTCTTTTTTAGAAGGTTTTGGTCGTTAAGAACAGAGAAAAATAGGGTTGTGATCTCGTACCTGTATCATGGCAAAATAGTGCCTTATATATGGAATAGATGCTAGGTTAGGTCTTTACGTAAGCCTTTACGCTTGCATGGGAGACTAACACCTATAAATGGGTCGTGGACATGTGGACCTGGGCCTGGGCCTAGCACAGCCGACCTAACCATAAGCCCCCTACTTCCTCGAATATGATTCAAGAGAAGGGTTGAAGGAGTATATAAGGATCGTATAACAGGTCTTCATGGCAACTCGTGCTAGGCCCGGTCGATCGATGGTCGATCGATTCATCTTGGTGCGATCATCCGATCAGAGGTAGTGGCACTGCAGACCGATCGAAGGTAATAGTAGAACCGACTGATCGGCTACAGCGATATGGCAGGTCGACTGGGTGTAGTGATGGGGTCGATCAGGCGAGTGTATTGGCAGGGCCGATCGACTGGGCGGCAAGGCTTAAATGAAGCACTAAGTGTAATCATTACTGACGGTTCGTATCTTCTGGGCGCCGTTTAAAATTTGGAACGATGCGGCCTTTTAACTGCCGCACAGCTGTCACGCGCTGTCACGCGTGTCCCTTCGTTTGTCACGCCGCTTCGGGCCTTTAATGACCTTGACTTTTCGCTGCTCAGATTTTTCCACGTGTTCAATGTCAGTTGGTATTCCCGTTCGGTTGATGCTATAAATTCTGGAATTGACGGTCATTCTTCACTCTGCGTAGTTTTTCCAGCTTCTATTCTGTCTTTTCATCGTTTTGTCTGCAGTCACCGGAGTGTACCTTCCATTGTCGTCCCAATTCAAAACTTCAATCACTAACTAGGTACGTCCTTTTTTCCTCTCTCCATCCGAAAGTGCCTTGCTAGTGGTTGGGCCGTTGGAGATAGCGGTGGAAATGGTTGAGGTGCCGGAGAACGTGAGGGACAAGTTGAGGGCTGAGAACAGGCTGATGGAATTGCGAAGTTCTATCAGGGGAGAGAGGATTGACGCAGTCAAGCAGTGGAAGGAGCGGCACCTAAACAAGGTGCGCTTAGAATTCGCTTGCGATTTGTCTCTTTCCTTCTTGGGGGATTGCCGCGGTGTTTGCGTTTCTAACGGGTCGGATGGTTCGTCATTTGAGGATTATGCCGAGCCATTGTTTCCATTCAAGCTCGGCCTTTCTCTGGAAGAAAAGAGGGAGATAGTCGAGAGAGAATGAGAGATAGTTCCGGATGAGGACTTGCCATAGTGAAAATTGTGAGCTTGTAAAGAATTTGGCTGTCACAGGACTTGTCAACACAAATATATCAGAACCTATAACAGACAGATTGTTTGTCCTTGGCATGGAGAAGTTCATTGAAGATGCTCGGAGTAGACTGGGTAGGAAGGATGATATTTCTAAGTAGAAAAGCTCATCTCGTCGAGCTTGTGACCAGGACAAACTTATTGGAAATAAAAAAAAAAATTTTATCTTTCATTGTCTTTTTAATTTTGCTGGATGAAGTCTTGAACTGCCGTTGGCCTTGTATGAGAGATTGCCCTTTCGGATAGCATGTAGAAAACTAGCGCGTTCAGTACGAGTCGATCGATCGTTAGGTTTGGAGGAACTCGATCGAACAAGGTTGATTTTCTTGGTATCACTTGGTTCCAAAGATCTTGTCTTGTCAACCAGGCCGAACGATGTTTAAGGTCGACCGATGATGAGGTCGAGGGTTCCAAGGATCTCGTCTTGGCAACCTGACCGAGCAATAATGAGGCTGAGCGATGCCAAGATTTTGTGACTTGACATCGCCTGGTTCCAAGATCTCGTTTGGAAACTTGGCCGAGCGGTAGTGAGGCCGAGCGATGCCAAGATTTTGTGACTTGACATCGCCTAGTTCCAAGATCTCGTTTGGAAACCTGATTGAGCGGTAGTGAGGCCGAACGATGCCAAGATTTTGTGACTTGACATCGCCTGGTTCCAAGATCTTGTTTGGAAACCTGGCCGAGCGGTAGTGAGGCCGAGCGATGCCAAGATTTTGTCACTTGAGATCACCTGGTTCCAAGATCTCGTTTGGAAACCTGGCCGAGCGATGCCAAGATTTTGTGACTTGACATCGCCTGGTTCTAAGATCTCATTTGGAAACCTGGTCGAGCGATGCCAAAATTTTGTGACTTGATATCACCTCGTTCCAAGATCTCGTTTGGAAATCGGGCCGAGCGGTAGTGAGACCGAGTAATGCCAAGATTTTGTGACTTGACATCGTCTGGTTCTAAGATCTCATTTGGAAACCTGGCTGAGCGGTAGTGAGGCTGAGCGATGCCAAGATTTTGTGACTTAACATCTCCTGGTTCTAAGATCTCGTTTGGAAACCTGGCCGAGCGATGCCAAGATTTTGTGACTTGACATCGCCTGGTTCTAAGATCTCGTTTGGAAACCTGGCCGAGCGGTAGTGAGGTCGAGCGATGCCAAAATTTTGTGACTTGACATCGCCTGGTTTCAAGATCTCGTTTGGAAACCTGGCCGAGTTGTGTCGAGGGCAATTAGTCCGTCTTTTCGTTTTAGCGTGTTTTGGTGGCGTGACCTTCTTTGCCGAGAAACTTGAAGACCCTTTATTAATGATGATGAGGGCGTGGGCCGTTAAAAAATCTGATTGACAAGGCCAGGAAAAAGGTACCCACTACAAATGCGTTAGTAGCGATAAAATACAAGAAATAAATAAAGTAAAGCTTATCTATTGATAAAACGCCTTCAGATTTTGAGAGCTCCAGGGCCCTGGTAGAATCCTGCCGTCAGCATTGCGCAAGATGTAAGAGCCGTGTCTGATTTTTTTAACCACCTGATAGGGCCGTTCTCACGTCTGTCCGAGCTTTCCGGGATGCTTCCCAGCCGTCTCAGCCATCCTTAGGACATAGCTGCCAATCTTTATGTCGCTAGGCCTTACCCTTTTATTGTAAAACCTTGTTGCTTTTTGTCTGATGGCTTCTGAGCGAGCAGCCGCCCTACCCCTGTCTTCAATGAGAAGCACTAGTTCCACTCTGCGGGCTTCATCATTCCGCTTTTCTTCGTAACTTGATACTCTTTGGTTAGGCAGTACCACTTCGACTGAGACTAAGGCCTCTGCTCCAAAGGTCATCCTGAATGGTGTTTCCCCTGTAGCTCCATTCGGGGCGGTTCTGTACGCCCACAATACTTCATCTAATTCATGTACCCAAGTTTTACGTCCATCTAAGCACTTCTTGAGGGCACTCATTATCTTTTTGAGTGTTCTCCACAAGACCGTTGCTTTGAGGATGAGCTACTGAAGTCAATTGGAGTCTTATCTTTAGTCGCTCACAGAAACCTTTGAATTTGTCGTTGTCGAACTGTCGACCGTTGTCTGTCACCAGGGTCACGCACGAAGTTTTTCATTTTTTGCTCAGTTATAGTGGCGACCGTCTCCGCTTCTACCCATTTGGTGAAGTATTCAACTGCCACTATTAAAAACTTCTTCTCCCCAAGACCGAGAGGAAATGGTCCTAGTATATCCATTCCCCATTGAGCGTAAGGGATAGGATGGCTCACGATTTTCATTCGCTCAGTCGGTTGGTGAGACAGGTTACCATTTTTCTGGCAAGCCTCACATCGTTTAACTTTCTCTTGACAGCCTTTCTTCATTGTCGGCCAATAATACCCTTGTCTAATCAGTCTGTGAGCCAACGTTCTACCTCCTAGGTGATTTCCGCACATTCCTTCGTGGACTTCGGCCATTGCCTGCTCTGTCTCTTCTTCGCTCAAGCAACGCAGTAGTGGCCATTCATAGGATCGCTTGTAGAGGGTGTCATTTACGATCGCATACTCGGCCGCCTTTACCCTTAATTTTTTGGCCTCTAAGGTTTCTTCCTGCTGCGTTCCCCTAAGGAGGTACTGTCTTATCGGTTCCGTCCAACTTGATCGCTCGACATTTGCTTCAAGGACATCGTTGGCTTTCTGAATCCTAGGTCGGTCTAACCGCTCGACTAAAATGTTATTTTTCGCATTTCGATTGGAAGCTATTTTGAAAAGCGCGTTCGCCTGAGCATTTTGCAACCTTTCTATCCTGCTGATCGAATATTCTTCAAAATTACTCAACTCTTGCCTCGCCAATTCCAAATACTTGACCATGTTGTCCCCTTTGGCCTCGTATTGTCCCGTAACTTGACCAACCACTATTTGGCTATCACTGTATACCTTCAAATGTTTCACCCCCATCTCTCTTGCCAACTGAAGACCGGCTAACAAAGCTTCATATTCTGTCTCGTTATTGGATGCTTTAAATTCTAGTCCGAGAGTGTACTCCACCTTTTCTTCTTGGTGCGGGCTGATCAATGCTACTCCTGCCCCGCATCTCTCAGCATTAGATGATCCATCGACAAATAAGCTCCAAGTAGGATGTAGTTCGCTCGAGGTAGGTTGACTCATTTCTGCTACAAAATCCACCAATACTTGGGCCTTGATCGTCGTTCGCGGTTTATAGTGTATATCGAACTCCCCTAGCTCTACCGCCCACTTTACCAGTCGCCCCGAGGTTTCAAGCTTTTGAAGGCATTGCCTGAGGGGTTGATCAGTCCATACTTCAATGGTGTGACTCTGTAAGTAGGGCCTGAGCTTTCGCGCCGCGGTTACCAATGAAAGGGCTAGCTTCTCCATGGGTGTATACCGCGTTTCTGGCCCGTTCAGCACCTTACTGACATAGTAGATCAGAAATTGTTCGTTACCCTCTGATCGAACAAGGACTACACTGATTGCCCCTTCTGTGACCGTCAAATAAATTATCAGGCTCTCCCCGTCCATGGGGCTCTGCAAGACAGGTGGGCTGGTCAGATATTGTTTCAAATGCTGAAATGCTCGCTCGCACTCATCCGGCCATTGGAACTGGGTCACATCCTCTTTCCTCAGAATTTTGAAGAACGGGAGGCACTTGTCCCCTAACCTAGAGACGAATCTACTCAGAGAAACTATCCTTCTTACAAATACTAGCGCTCAGACACTTATCCTTCTTACAAAGTTACCCCCTTCAGTATGTACAGATTTGCAACAATCTTCTCTGTTTTCATAAATACTAGCGCTCCTTTAATCACTTTCATGATCTTGTTTTGAATCTCAAATCTGAAACCAAGATCACCCAGTTGTCCTACAGATAATAAATTCTTCTTTAGGCCCTCCATATGTAGCACTTTTTCAATAGTCTGAGTTGTCCCATCATATATCTTTAACTTGATGATGCCAATACCAACGATCTTCAGAGCTTGAACATTACAGTTATGCGCGGATCCCATAAAGACAGATTCATACTGATGGAACCATCCTCTTTGAAAGGTCATATGAAAAGTAGTTGTTGAATCGAGCAGCCATATATCAACAAATTTTATCTTACCTCTAATAGTTGTTGCCGCTTCACAGACCATTGTACCTCTATCATTTGAAGTATTTACTGCATTTCCTTGAGAGCTGATACCACTTGTCAGGAATAATTAGGACTTGAATAAAGCTGGGTCGTAACTAAAATGAAATTGAAAATATTGAAGATAAAATAGACACAGATTTTATATAGGAAACCTCTAAATTAGGGTAAAAGGCACGAGCAATGATAGATGAATTTTATTATAGGAATAATAGAGAATTACAAATTAGACTCACAAAATATACAAAATATTTTGCCTCACTTTTTTTTCTCTCTTTTCTCCCTCACTCTCGTTTCTTTTCTCTACTAATGAGATGATTTGCTCTCTTCATCTCCTGACGTGTGAGATGACTGGCCATTTGGCCATAGGCAGGAGACGTGTGAGATGGCTGGCCATTTAGACTATCCTTGACTTTTATTTATTTATTTCAACTTTGGTAGGCAGTTAGAAAGACTACGCAATGAATGGAATGATAGGCACACAAAAGTGTGCGCTCACGCTTTTCATATATATTAGTTGTGAATAACAGAATTCCTTACATAGCAAATGCGGAAAGTGGCTTAGTCCTACACGTGTATTGTAATGGTACAGTATGTACGGAAAGAATAATACAAAGTAAAGGAATTAATTCTATGTTCTAACATTCCCCCTTAAACGAGAGGGTGTAGAAGTCAGTCCGAGTTTGTTGCAGTTTTGAACGAACAAAGAATGAGTTAGTACCTTGGTGAAGCAATTTGCTATTTGATGAGATGAAGGTATATAGTGAACATTGATGAAACTTGAAAGTATGAGATCATGAATAAAATGGATGTCTATCTCTATATGTTTACTACGTGCATGTTAAACTAGATTGGAGGCAAGGGCACGAGCACTTAGATTGTCACACCATATGATAGACGATTGTTGTGTTCAGATAGTAATGAACATGTCCACTTAACTTCAATTGCACCATCTGATAGAGCTTGATATTCAGACTCCGTGCTTGAGGGGGAAACAACTCTTTGTTTATGAGAGCTCCAAGAAACCAACATATTACCAAGATATACACAAACACCAGCCATGGATTTTCGATCATCGATGTCTGTGGCCCAATCTGCATCAATAAATGTAGTCACCTGAAGAGATTTGAATGGCTTAATATGTAGACCCAGATGATAAGTACCTTTAAGATATCTGAGAATATATTTTACTCCTTGAAAAGTGAGTGTCAGTGGGCTGAGATAGAAACCGACTAAATTTATTCACTGAGTAAGGTAGATCAGGTCTGGTAGTGGTGAGATACTGAAGAGATCCAATAGCTTGACAGTAGAGAGACGGATATTGCATGGGTGTTCCATCATTTTTTGTAAATTGACGTCCGATGACCATTGGAGTTGGTACTGGTGCACAGTTTACCATGTTAAATTTTTTCCAGATATCGAAGGTATAATTAGCTTGACTCAAATGAATGCCTATATTGTCTCTGCAGATTTCTATCCCAAGAAAATAGTATATGGGACCAAGATCCTTAAGGGAAAATAAATTGTTCAAATTCAGAACTAGAGACTTTAGGTGGCTAGGATCATTACTGGTGATTAGTATATCATCGACGTATATGAGAATAAAAACTGTGAGCTTTGTCGTTCGTAGGAAGAAAAGTGAAACATCACTTTTAGCATTCTGAAATCCCCAGCTCAATAATGTCAGGTGTAGTCGATTGAACCAAGCACGAGGTGCTTGCTTGAGTCCGTAAATCGCTTTTATTAGTTTACACACATGATTTGGACGTCGACAATCACAAAAGCCTTCTGGTTGGCATATGTAAACATTTTTCTAAAGAAAACCATTGAGGAATGCATTATTAACATCCAACTGTCGAATTTCCCAGCCGTAGGTGACAGCAATGGTGAGAACAATTCGGATTGTTGTTGATTTTACTACAGGGCTGAATGTTTCTCCGTAATCAATTCCTGGTGTCTGCTAAAATCCTTTTGTGACAAGCCTAGCTTTGCGCTTGAGAATAGAGCCATCTGATTTAAATTTGTTTTTGAAAACCCATTTACAGTCAACCAACTTCTGTGTATCGATGTAGGGAACAAGGATCCATTTATTGTTTCACTGAAGGGCAGTGAATTCATCATTCATGGCTTATTTCTAGTGTAATGAGGCTAGGGCATCTATGACATTTTGAGGTTCTGTGAGTTGAGCGAAATGGACAAAATTTTCTAAGTGAAGTAACCCAACAAATTGATGTTTGGGATTGTATATACCATCTTTTGCTCGTGTAGTCATTGGATGTATGTTTGTTTGGATTGGTCTTATTTTCAATTCACTTCTGCTTTGCCCACTCAAGCTCAATCCATCTGTTGAAGAAGACTCGTGACTTGATAAATGAGGCTCAAATGAGGAGATTGTAGCTATTGGAGAATTATTCATTGAGCCAACTTGTTCTTTGTTGTTGTTTAGAGATTCTGTAATATTGTTGCTCTAGAGATTACGGGTGTTTTCTATATTTGGAGTAATAATCAAAGGGATAGTGTATTCATTCTCAGTAGATGTCATTCGTCGATTTAGGAATCATGTAGTGCATGGAAAAAGTGAAGCATCGAACACATCATGTCGTGAGATGTATATTTTTCCTGAGGAGCTGAGACACTTGGATCCTTTGTTTTGAGGAGCAGGTCTAAGATAAATGCATTTCTGACTGTGAAATTGGAACTTATGCTCATTGTATGGTTTTAGACAAGGATAACATACACATCTAAAAGGCTGTAGGGTTTTATAATCAGGTTTTGTGCCATAGAGCTGAAACATAGGAGTTAATCCTTCAAGTGTAGGTGTTGGTAACCGGCTGATGAGATAAACAATCATTTGAAAAGCATCTACCTAGTATGTGAGGGGTAACTGTACTTGAGCTAGTAATGTTAAACCCATCTTAACAACATGTCGATATTCGCATTATCCTCTCCCATTCTGTGCAGAAGGATAAGGGCAAGTGAACCTCATTTCAATTCCTGATGCTTGTATAATACTCACAAAGGGTCTGTATTCAATTCCATTGTCACATTGTATTGTTTTGATTTTTGTGTTAAAGTGGTTTCCAACTTGTACCCGAAACAAGTTTAACGCATTCACAACTTCACCTTTGTGTTTCAGAGGATATAGCCAGGTATATCTACTATAATCATCGACAAAATGAATATAAAAACGATGGCCACTTACTGATTGAAATGGTGATGGTCCCCAAAGATCTGTATGAACTAACTCCAAAAGAAAAGAAGCATGAGACACAGATTTGGAAAACGGTAACTGTTTTGATTTGCCATATTGACATGCTTCACAAATAAAATTTAGATGTTGAATGATCACATTGCATTTATTCAATATTTTTTTTAGAACTCTCTGTCACTGGGATGTCCTAGCTTGTAGTGGCATTTTAAGAATTCTTTCCCTTTCTGTGTAAGTGACGCCTTATTGCTTTGAGCCACCAGAACACGTTCAGACATCTGATACATTCCTTGGTTTGCTATCCCGTGCACCATAGGACGACCTGTCTTCTTATCCTTCACAACACAACCGTCATTAATAAAATGAACATGTATTGGATTGTCCTTGGTGTGTTTATTGACACTCATAAGATTTTTAGTTACAGAAGGGACTTAGCAGTACATCTTTAAGATGGAGTCTGGAGTTAGATACAAATAGAGATGTAGAACCTATTCTAACTACATAAGATGGTTCTCCAGTGCAAGTATAGAGATGAGTCTTACCTACATGATTGACATTCTCCAATTGATCAGCGTATGGAGTCACATAATAGTTTACTCCACTTCTTATGTACCATGATGGATCAGAGATTGTCTGTGGATGAGCATAGTATCCTTTTAATGAGTCAGCATAGAAAGCTTGTGGAGTATAGTGGTTTCCAAAACCACGACCAAAGTTAGATGGGGGTTGAAAATTTCTATCAAAACGATGGTAGCAGTTTGCTATCACATATCCTGGTTTCTCACATTGGTGACAGTATAGTCGGTTTCCTCGGCCTCAATGTCCTCGAGAACCACCATGTGATCCTCTCCAGGAACCTTGCTTGATGGTATTATTTAAGGTTTGGTTATTAATGTCATCACGTTGAGCAACATTCGCAGTGGGTTGAACAGATAGAATCGAGAAATGGTTGAGTTGCTCTAAACGACACTCGAAGGCAAAGAGAGCAGATTGTGCTTCAATCTAAGTAAGGTTAGGTTGATCAACCAACTTTACTACAATAGCATTATGAGCTGATCTGCGACACTTTTCATTTTACTGATATACTCATCCATCTTCATTGAGTTTTTACGTGTTTGATGAAGCTCCAACTTGAACACCATAACACGCGATTTCATTGACACATAGGTGAGATCACGAGCACCATCTCAAAGATCATGAGCACCATCCCAAAGATCACGAGCTGTGTGGCAGTGTAGCAGTTGAGTTTCAACTTCTTAGGTTGTTGTATTGCGTAACCAACCAACTAGAAGTCGGTCTACAACATACCATTCTTCGAATAGTGGATTTGGAGTCATTTCTGCTCCTTCAGAGATATATCGAGAGGGCATCAAAGTTGAGCCATTGATATGTGACTCAAGCAGGTTTCCTTCGATAAGTGGTAGTACAACTGATTCCCACACGAGATAGTTTCCTTTATCCAGCTTGATAGAGGTTGTATGGTTGGAAGAATTAAACAGAGAATATGTTTTAGAGGTGTGGGTAGATGGTATAGAAGTAGCAAAAGATGTGGAAGACGCTACTAAAGAGGAAGCCATTTGAAAAATAAAAAGCTCTAATTTCAAGTTAGAAAGACTATACAATGAATGGAATGATAGGCACACAGAAATGTGTGCTCACGCTTTTCATATATATTAGTTGTGAATAACATAATTCGTTACACAACAGAGAGGGAGAGTGGCTTAACCCTACACGTGTATTGTAATGGCACAGTATGTACAGAAAGAATAATACAAAGTAAAGGAATTAATTTTGTGTTCTAACATAAGCATTTTCGGTGCCTGCTATTTTTGACATATTGTAGAAAAGAAATTGGTTCCATATGCGCAAACTTGTAGTTTTATACTAGATGCTTATGTAACGCTACAGTATTGAGGCGGACCTAAAGATTTTTCATTTTTTGCCAAGTTCCCTAATTGTTTCACTCCATGACTTGCGTCCCTGTAAAGACAAAAAGTATTAGTCAATCATTCAATCAAATTACATTTATACGAAAGGCAAGGAAAGAATTGAGAAAGCAAACAGTGGGATTATGTACACTATTAGCACGTGCCAAAGGAAAACGCAAGTTGGTGTTGGATTGAGAGACTGTATTACATAAGAAATGCATGACATGAAAAACGTACAAGGCAGAGGCAGCTCCAATTCGAAACCTCCCCGGACCCTCAAAACCTGCCCCTAATTCCCGACCTTTTTGTTTCGGGTTTTTGCCTTTAGTTGTACCCCACACCCTCCACATTCCACCATGTGTCACTTTTCCTTTTTCTCCTATTATCTTTATCACTTCATCTAAGTACCTAACACTATAACACCTCTTCTAAACATTGCAATAAGATCACTTATCAACCTTACCATAAGCTCTCTCATTCATACCAACCCTTTGGCTGTATCCAATATCAGAACAAACTTTCAGTTAAATCCAAGATTGCTAGAAGTGTATTGATGGAGAGCACGGATTCGTCCTCCGGCTCGCCACACCCGCAGTTGCCACCCGGATTCCGGTTCCACCCAACGGATGAAGAGCTTGTGGTCCATTACCTGAAGAAGAAGGCTGCGTCAGCTCCTCTTCCAGTTACAATCATCGCTGAAGTTGATTTATACAAGTACGATCCATGGGAGTTACCAAGTAAGTAACCAAAATCGTAGCTTTAGTCAAATTTTTGTATTAAATAATTAGCAGGATCATAAGGGCATACTCATAACAGTCCTAATTAAAAGTTTTAATTCTGTTACCGATATGAATTTTACGGATAGGGAGTTTGACTAACTATGTAGGTAAGGCGAGTTTTGGAGAGCAAGAATGGTACTTTTTCACACCTAGAGATAGGAAATACCCCAACGGAGCAAGGCCAAATCGAGCTGCAACTTCAGGGTATTGGAAAGCTACTGGTACCGATAGGCCTATATTAGCTTCGAGTGGAGGTCAAAAGGTCGGTGTTAAAAAGGCACTGGTTTTCTATGGTGGCAAGCCACCCAAAGGAATTAAAACCAATTGGATTATGCATGAATATAGACTGGTTGATAACAACAATTCAAATTCAAAGCCGACTGATTCAGCTAACAGGAAAGGCTCTTTAAGGGTACGCATGTTTAATTTATGTATTACCATCTCGTAAATGTTTGCTGGTTGTCATAATTGTATGGTTGTGATATGGGGTGGTTCTTGTTTCTCTTTTACAGCTTGACGATTGGGTTCTCTGCCGAATTTACGAGAAGAACAACTCGCAAAGACGGGTAGATAGGGAAATGGAGAACTCAGTGGAGGGAATGCACCAGAGGCAAAATCCAAGAATCCCTGCAACTTATTGTTCAGTGCTTCAGAACGAAGAGAATTACTTCCTTCAAAATGATTCCATTTCTCAATTACCCTCCTCAAGCTCAAGGCCTAACCTATCAGTCCTATCAGTGGCCTCAATCTCTACCACAACAAACCTGCCGTCGAGGCCCACGCAGCTTCCATCTCATCAGTACTGGAACGGAGCCTCAGCATCATCATTTGGAGCATCTTCAAGGAAGCGTTTTCATACTCATCTTAATACCTATGGCACTGAGGAAAACACTTCCTTTGTTTCTTTGCATAATCAACTCCCACACGGTACAACAGTACCATTCCATCCAAATGCACTTCTTGGCGATGGAGTTTTGAGACAACAACTTCAATTTCCCGGTATAAATTGGGACTCGTGATTTTGTTAATACTAGGTACCAATAGCATATATACATCATTATTATGTATTGCAAGCAGCTAAAAGATTAAGAAAAAAAAAAGTGGAATCGTTACCATTAGAAGAGACTGAATTTCTTGGACTGTACGTAAACTTGTGTATATATATATATATATGAATGTATGTATGTATGTATGTATGTATGTATACTTCACTATGTTAGTCAGTTCGGGTTGAGTTCGCTATAATAAAATTTAATTATTTTATTTCAAAATTGTAAAAAACATGTTTGATTTAATTTAAGTACAATTTAATTAATTTCAAATATAAATTGAATTTATTATTAAAATTTAAAATTTAATGTCATCTCACAACCCTACATCTTTTCTAATTTCTATTAATTATATACAAAGTAAATAAAATATTTAATTATTTAGTAGATAAAAATTTACTTATAAAGTTATTTTTAAATAAAATAAAAATAAAATTCTTAAAATGGTATATAGAAAATAATAATCATAATTCATGAAAAGATTATATTATCTAAATAAATATAAAAACTTATATGATTGATAAGATCTAAGTACTATAACGTTTATGTCAATATTATATTCAGTGACAGAGTTAGAAATTTAAAATGGGAGGGCCTAAATATTTAATTTTTTTAAATCTTGAAGGGCCCAGTATATCAATAGGCTCCAAATAACTCCATCCTTATATATATATATATTATAAGAGTCAAAACATTTAATTTTTTAAAATATTGGAGGTCCAGTCCACCATGAGCTCTCACATGGCGTCATTGACCATATTCTTAGAGGATAATTATATAAGTTAAGATAATTATAATTTTTTTAAAAAAAGTTGAATAAAATAATTCTCCGTACATTGGCAATCATGTTTCTCTCAAAGCCGTCAATTCACTTATGACTTTAAGGTACAATTTAAGCCACGTGTTTGTCATTTGAAGCCACGTGTTTCCACAAGATCCACTGTGTCTTGTTTAGGCAGACTCATCTTGGATGTTTCTAGGTAACTACAATTCCTTTCAGCTGTTTTCCTCAGGATGACAGGTGGTCGGGCCGGCATGGGTCTATGACTTCAACAGTTCAACTCCTTTAGCTGTTCCATTCAACTAATTATAATTAAAAATTTTAATTGATTAAAATTTTTTGAGATTTTATAATAAATAAATATATAAAAATTACATATATTGAAAATAAATAAGATGAAATCAAATTCAGACATAATTATAGAAAATAAATAAAAAATTATAAATGAAATAATCGATTCAATTAATTATAATTACGAATTTTAATTGATTATAAAATTTTAAGATTTTATAATGAATAAACATATAAAAACTTATATACATTGATAAATGAATAAGGTAAAAGTTGTCCTATAATTATATTCTTTTTCTATTGATTTCAACTATAGTTTGTACTAAAATTATTTTGATCATATCTATTTACATTTTCTTATATTTAATTTATATTTTTCTTTTTCCAATTTTAATTTTTATTAAATTTTAATTAATGACATTTTTCATAATGAAATATAGTTAGTTTCTAATTCTTTAATTATATTTTACTTTTATTTATTTTCATTTGGGATTAATTAGATTTATATAGAGTTTTTATTTAGAATTTTAAATAAATAAAAAAATTGACCTATTTTTAACATTTACAATACTTTTCTAGAATGTTTACTTAGAGTGAAAATTTTTATAAGGAAGATTATAAGATATTTTACTTAAATAATTAATTAATTTAAAAAGAGAAAAAGGATAAAGGTTGTAAATTAGTTGCAAAGTAAAAATGAAAAGGCTAACTTAGCCATGGGAATAAAAAGGGAGACAACTAAGGACTTTTTGGTATTTTTTTAGCCTTTCTAAACCTTGAAATTAAAGATAAGTTTAAAAATTATGAAAGATGGGACCATCGTTGAATTGATGAAATGAATATATAAAAACTTACATATATTGATAAAATGAATAAGATGAAACTAAATTCCTTAATTATAGTAATTTTAATTGTATAAAAATGAGTATCCAAATTATTTTACAAAAATGATAAAATTTATAAAAAATAAAGATAAAATCATGAAGCAGACTGGAGACTGGCGACTAGCGACTAGAGAGAGTAAAGACTAGATATACTGAGGGAGCAACTAATTATTGTAGTAAGGATTGTAAATAGTTTACATCGCTTTTTCTGTATGTAAAAATATTATATTTAGTAATGTAATATTAAAATTAAAAGAATATTAAGGATATGGTAATAATTAATAAATACTTAAATATACCTGCATCTTTAAATATTTTATCAAAATAATGTCTACTTGATTGATGAGTATGACTAGTCACCTTGGAATTAATACTTGTGGCTCTATTAATTTACAAATAGAAAAACAATATTAAGATAATATAAAAATAGACAAAATAAATATATCAAGAAGAAAATAATTTACCATCAATATGTTGATCATATAATAAACTTTTGGCACACATAAGAGTTTCCACAATACTTGGATAAGGACAAGCATAAAGAGAACTAATAACTTAATCATTAGTGTTAAAAGTAAACTCTAAAGCAACAGTGGTGATGAAATTGCTAATAAGTCTTGTCCAATTAGTTGTATGATTGAAACATTATTTCCACAACTTTTCCACCATAATAATACCTCAAATAGCACACCTTTAACATTGGCCATACAATCTTCCATCAAATAGTTATCTAATTCTATCATATTATACAACGTCTTAGCCTTTTTTCCTTTCATAAATTTTGAAAGTGAAAGTAACAAATTGCTCTTAGAAGATGAGCCTGAACCTAAGATTGAAGCTGGAGTTAAATAACATGAATTATTTTGATCCTGATCATTAATTTTGTCAAACCTAAGTTGATAATCATTAAACAATTTTAGTACAATGACATCTACATGCTTTTGGGCTCGATCACCATACAACACACTATATAAAAGTAATCCCCTCCATCTTATATCTTGGATCCAACATATATAAGACTGCAACAATATGTCCAACCATAGACTAATAAGAATTCAACTTCTCCATCATCTGCTCTGTCATAACCTGAACAACCTCATTCAAATCAAACATCTAATTAGATAAAGCGTTCTTTAGCTCACACATAATGCTAAAGCAACAAAGTGAAGTTGGATTTGTTCCTAAGAACAATTCAGTCACATTATAAAATAATTATATCGCATAAAGTTCTATAGCTAACTCCCATTGCTTTTCAGTAGGAATGTAAATGTTCTGAGAATCTCTTTATCCTAGCCTAATAAACATATCAACATATTGGACCGTTAGCTCCAACATCTTGAAAGTTGAGTTCCATTGTACTTGGAGTGCATATATATCATGAATTTTCTTCAAATTTCTTAACTCTTTTAGGTGTTGCACTCCAATATACTACATTATTATAAATCGAATCTATTCCTTCCTTTATGATATCCAATCCATCCTTTAGAATCAAGTTTATAATATGTGCAAAACAATGCATATGACATAACCTTCAACCAACCAAAAAGCTCCCAACCTCTATCTTATTCTTTAACTTTTCAATCATAGCATCATTCGTGCTACAATTGTCAATTGTTATGGTCGTTAATTTGCTGTCGATATTAAAATCCTTAAAATAGTCTCCTAATACAGTTGTGAACCTTTCACTTGTATATGATGTCGATACATAAATGAACTTATCATGTACAAATATTACTAATATCAATTATAACATACTGAAAAAGTAAATGATAACAATATAAATTACCTGAAAAGTTTATTGTGTAAAGCTTAATCATTGTCAACAAAATGTGTTGTCTCCACCATATAACCTTCTTTTGATTATCTGTTGTCCACATGTTTGTTATAATGACAATATGTGCTTTATTACTCAACAATGTTCTTAAAACTTCTTTCTTCTTATCCTCGTATATCTTTATAATGTCCTTCTTCAATGTATTCTAACTTAGAACAAAGTACAAAACTTACTAATCATGTAATTAAGTTCATCTGTGTCTCTATTATTTGCAATTGTTCTGTTTCTGCTAATGCTACTCACAAGAAGACACAGAAATGCTAATGTACCATGTATTTTAAGCGATAAAATAACCAAAGCATTCCAAAATGTAACTTCATTCTCCAAAAGCACAAAACTTGCCCCAAATAAAAAGGCACCATTTTAAAACAGAATCTTATCTTGATGTTCATCAACAAAAAAGTTGAAAAGCTCCAATGGAGCCCTACCTAAATAATGAAGCAAACTTTTCTTCTAACTTCTGAGTTACTAAGAAAAGGCCATCATGAAACATCCTTTGGAAAGGTTCGATAAAGAAGTCTCTTTTCCAAAGGGAGAGTACGAAATAAGTATACATTACCAACTCTTGCCCAATACAAATGTAATACAACATTCAAGCCTGAAAAATATTCTAAATTAAATTCCTCTTGGAAAATCAATTTACTATGGTGAACTTCAAAAAGTTAAAGGGTGCTTCCACAATGATTCTACTTTCGAAATCACATAAAGATGCATCTGCCTGCACATATATAAATAAGTTTCAGACATCGTTTTTGTTATTTCGTTTCATATAACTATAGCAAACATCTGAAATGTGTTTAGTTTGATGAACCTGACTAGTTATCAAGTTGAATCATTCTCGCTAACTCCCAGTTAACACAAGTAAAATTTATTGAATCCAAGCAATCATTTGGAATCTTATGTTTCGAGGGAGAGATAAATCAGATAACACAAAAGACCAACAATGATTAACACAAGAAATGATCAAAAATAGAGGAGAAGAACACTTCTCAAAAGCCAGAGTTAGATAACAAAAAAATCGAACCTTTCTTTCACTCGCTGCTAGAAGAGGATCCGGGAACGAAATCCTCAGAAGTGTAACCGTCGTCATAGCCTGCCGTCGACTCCTGATCAGGGGTCTCTCCGGGAGACCCTACAGACGTGTTAGGCCCACTATGACTCGACGAACCCAAATAATGGCTCAAGTTTCCCATGCTAGCACTCTTCTAGTTCGATCCATGCTAGCACTTTTCAAAAGTCACGATCTTTCGTAAGCGATTATACATTTGTACCGATTGAAATGATTAAATGACAACCAGCGAATTTTATTAGAAAACTATCTGACATGACGACTTTCTTCATTATGACTCATCGATTGCCATTAACTATTACTCCAATGTTAATTTATTAGCATACTATGTGTTAATCACGGTAAATTGTGTTGTTTGCTCTGGTAGTAGTGAAGCTTTAAGAACTATTTTTTTTTTTTGATATGTTGATATGACAAGCCATGTAGTGTATCTTGTTTCCTTGCAACAGAAAGTTTGCAACAATTTTCTTGCTTATTGGCCAGTTGAGCTTTACACAGTTGTTCCAAGTTGACCATTCTTTCCTGGGGGGTTTTTGTAGGATGAAGGGTTTCATCAACTCTTGATTTGGTTGGTTTCCCTGCATCTTTTTCTGTTTCTTTTTTCTCCTATGTCTTCTTTACTAATTCATTTCCAGATGGTATTTGAAATTTCAACCTTTGATTGTTGGATAACTGCAAGTTATCAGGCTAACTGATTTTGATGGGGCATCTATGAGCAAGCGTTCGAGCATCAACATATGTTTGGACATCATAGGTCATTGGTTAGATTTGATGAATATTGATGGTTGGATTCCACGCGAGCAAATTTTAGGTGTTGAAGTTGTAAGTTTATGCAAGAATACTTCTGTTATATGTTTGTTATAAAAACCTTGCTGATGTAACTGCAATAAGGTTCTGGAGGAATTTGTTCTACAACATCCAACTAATAGGAATCCCCCAACGTTGTTTTGGCTATCTGTGGTATGATTTACTTTCACTTATTTTATTAACCATTTTATTTCAAGACCGAATTTTGAAAAGTTTAATGGTGTTGGAAATTTCTGATATCAAATAAAACAAAAATCTCGCAAGAGAAATAATGAATTCTAAACTGACCCAAAATATACCCTAGTTATTTCTGAAGAACAGGATTATGAATCCAAAGGAGCACCAAAAGCTTTGTTAATGCATGAAATGTTGTAATCCTATGTCCAAAACTACCCACAGAGTGACCTTATTCTTTATATCTTCTGGGTTGTACAGCTCCTGAGTATCCTACATCTAATTGCTTGCAGTATTTGAGTCCATTCATTATTCGTTATGGCATTTATAATGGATCAGCCAATCACTGTTGGTTCTTTGTTATATAGCTTCCATATAAACCATTTAAGTAGCATGCTCATCAGGCATACGAAATTAAACTCCTCTCCCAGATTTAATTAATGGAGTATAGAAAAATAAATTCAATAATTCTGAAAGAAATGGTATCATTTCCTTCTTAGATAAGGCTTTTGTTCGTCTTCAAGCTTGGTTCTAGTAGTTATATACTAAAAAGTCAGGTATACTACTGTTTACACATTTCTCTACTTTTAGAAAATATACTTCCAGGAGATATTCAGGCCATGTGATGCTCATGTGAATATTCATGATCGCTAAAGGTTGTACATGGACACGTGTTAACCACAGGTGGTATATACTCTATCCCTTTCTGAAATGATGTATTTGTGGAGGCTTGACTAGCCTGCTGCCTTGTCTTATTTCTCATTATCATTTCCATGAACTAAGAAAGGAGATAAGTGCCTATTTTTAGCATGGGAGAGACAATATTACAACTCATGAACTAAATCCTTAGGTTTTTTCTGCATCCATTTTTGTTGTTTTTTGTTTTCATGGAAACAATCTCAAACTATTTTTGTTTTCACAAGTTTTTCCTTTTAAGGTATATGCAACTAACTTCAGAAAATTGATGGCCGTGGTCATATCTTAATTATC
Organism: Erythroxylum citrifolium; assembly: GCA_026284465.1. Taxonomy (NCBI): domain Eukaryota; kingdom Viridiplantae; phylum Streptophyta; class Magnoliopsida; order Malpighiales; family Erythroxylaceae; genus Erythroxylum; species Erythroxylum citrifolium. The sequence goes on along the minus strand of JANKOE010000002.1, from coordinate 56,965,650 downwards.
AACACCATGAAGACTTTTTGAATTTCCTTTCCATCAATGAAGAAGCCTCAATGATGCTTGCATTGTTTCTTTCATTACTAGACACTCTCTTTAGAGTTGGATGACTATCCATATGTGTCACATCCAAATGAGAAGGAGAGGCATGTTGATCTTAGGTGTTGAATGCTTCTTGCTGCAAATTGCATGCATTCATTATCGTGGTTAGTAATGGAAGAAAGTACATTTGAGAAGGTAATAAAAGAATCCAATCTTCTTTAATGCGAACTGTGGCAGGATTAATTATGGACTAAAGGTCTCTGTGAAGTCTACACTGGGGGTCTAAGTAAAACCCTTAGCCACTAAGCGGGCTTTAACTCATTCAATAAAGCCATCTGTCCTGTATTTGAGATTGAAGATCCATTTATTGGCAACAAGTTTCATAAATGACTGATGAGGAACCAGTTCCCAATTGGACTTGGCTAGGAGAGCTTGGTATTTGGCTTCAAGAGCGTGACGCCACTGAGGGATATTCAGCGCCTGGTTTACACTATTTGGCTCTAGTTCTTCTGGTGGAGATGAAGTGGAGAGATATGCTTTTGATTTAAAGATACCAGCCTTACTACACGTGATCATATGATGGGTAGGAACAGGTAATGGGGGGTATTCTGTGCATTTAGAAGAAGGTTGAGAACATGGGAATGATACAGGGAGAGTGGGATCAGAGGCTGGTTTGGAGGGTGATGAAGGAGAGTTAGTGGTGGGTGTAAAATTAGTAGCCATGGTAGAGAAGGGAAGATCATTATTATTTGATGAAGGATGAAGAGCAGAATTGATACCTCTCTTTGGTGCAACTACAGATGGGTCATATTGTCTGAGTACTTGCAGGCTGGCATATTGTCTGAGTACTTGCAGGCTAGTAGTGAAGTTAAGAGCAACAGACAGTTTTGGTTAAGGTTTTATTGAAAGAAGAATCATAGATAAAAGGAAAATCTAAGTCATTAAAGGTAACATTCCGAGATATGTAGATTTTCCCATCTGAATCCAAACATTTAAATCCTTTACGAGTTATGCAATAGCCAAGAAAGATGCATTTACAGGTATGAAAGGCAAATTTATGTCTATTATAAGGTCGAAGGTGAGAAAGCAAGCACAACCAAATGTTTTTAAAAGGCTATAATCTAAATAATGACCAAACAATTTATACAACAGTGTGTGCTAATAGAGTTCAACCATTTTTAACAATATCTCTGTGCTTCCTTTCCACTCTCCCATTCTATTGGTGAATGTGGGGACAAGGGTGTTGAAATAAAATGCTAAGAGAGGAAAGAAAAGGTTCAAGTATCCTGAATTCACCTCCCCAATCTGTTTGAACATATTTGATAGGTTTGTCAAACTGTTTTTTTGCCATTGTTTTGAAACGTGTAAAAAATTTGAAGGCTTGGAATTTATTTATTAAAAGGAAAATCCAACTCTATCTCAAAAAATCATTCAAAATTTGCAAATAATAAATGAAACCTTGCTTTGATGCCATGGGTGCAAGACCCCATAGATCTGCATGTATAAGTTGCAAAGGTGAAGTTGTTTTGTTTAAGGTATATGGCAGCATCTCAACACAGACTTTACAATAGACTCTCTCAGGTGACCAAGTCTTGTATGCTAGATTTTGATCATATCAAATTTGTTTAAGCTAGATACGTTGGTGTTTGGAGAAAAAGAGGAATCACGTGAATGAAGGTTTGAGGAAGTGGAGGTCTCTGCAGATTAAACGTTAGCTTGAGGTAGACAATATAACCCATCCTTAGTTGAACCTTGAAGAAGCACCTTCCCCAATCTCTTCTCCTTCACAAAACATAGATCCTTACGAAATTCAACAAAGACAGGATTATCGTTAGTGAGTATGTGAACACTTAGCAAATTCTTAGTTATTTTAGGCACACGAAGGATATGGTTTAATTTTAGATGAGAATTAGATGTCGGTAAAGAACAAGAATCAGAGTATGTAATATGCAGTTGCTATCCATTACCTACCGTGAGGCCCTTACCTCCTGAGAATTCATTTTTGTTGATCTGTAGCTTAACAACACTGTTGGTGGCATGGTGTGTTGCTCCGCTGTCCAGAAACCAATTTGGATATGTCACAGATTGGGATGTAGCAATCATTGCTTCCATTTGATAAGGTTGGTTGGACTGTTTTTGGAAAGCTTGGTATTGCTAAGCTTGTTGCTGCTGTTGAAGGTGTCCTTGATAAGACGAGTCGTACCGATAATAACAAATTGTTGCAGTATCCCTAGCTTTACCATAAACCTGACATAGGTTTGTTCCTGCCTGTTCCTCGATTTTGATTGAGATTGAATTGAGCTTTATAGTTTTGATTGTATCTGGAACCTCTATCTCTTTGATTTCTAGTCATAATTAACTATGTTTGCAAAAGGATTTTGCATGTCAATATTGGTCACCACATGGTACTGCTCTAGGCGAGTTTCTTGGTTCAACAACATTGCATATACTTCATTTAAACTAAATCTGTCAACCTTTGTTGTGATATACTGATATTAGCTACCACTGGATCGTATTCAATACCAAGCCCAACCAACACGTACATTGTAATCAGCGACGATTCCAGGATTTTAGTCTTTGGGAGGTTGGCGCTTATATATATATATATATATATATGTATATATTCTGAAAAAATTTTAATCTGGGGGGCTGGCGCCTATATATATATGTATATATTCTGAAAATTTTTTAGTCTTGGAAAGGCTATAGCCCCTGCCAGTCCCCTGGATCCGTCCCTGATTGTAATGTCCTCATCTATAACTATAGAACCGATCGAGTTAATATTATCAGCAAAACCTTTGATCTTATTTACATATTCAGTGATACTCATGGAGCCCTTCTTAGTGGTTTGTAAGTGGACCTTGAATTGAACAATTCTTGCTCGAGACTGAGATGAGTACATGACCTCAATTGATTTCCATAGTTCAAGTGATGACTCACAGTTGACGAGTTGTTTTGTATTATTAATTAATTTTTTTTTGTATTATTAATTAATTAAAAATTTTGTATTTAATAAATAAATAATTTAAATTATTTTTAATGATTCAATAAATTATTGGTTTTTAAATAATTGTGTATGATTTGCTATAAGAATAAAATTAACAAAACATAATGAAATTATTTTATAATATAAAATTATTTAAATAAAATAAATTAATCATTAAATAAATTAAATAAATTAATGTATAATGTTGATAATCATATTCTAATAAGAATCATTCAAAATAATGTATTACCTAAATAAATATATACCAATCTTAAATTCTCATGTAGAAGCTTCTCGATTCGGTTTCTATTAATAAACCTTGCCTTCGTTTGTCTTCTCTCGTTGATTCGGAGGAAATTCTGGTCTTTTCAGGTCCGATTCTTTGTCCATTCGTCTACGCATCGCACGATGATTTTCTTTTCTCTCTTTGATCTTTGTGATTGAGTTGTTGATGGTATTCGGAGCCCTAGAGTAATTCTTTATCTATATGAGTCTTGTCGAGTTCTTTTTGAACAGAATACTTGTGCATAAAAGTTGCGGAAATTTCCTCCTTGAACATAAATTGTGCTTTTTCCTGGATTTGCTGTCTCTGTTGCTAAGGAGCTGGTGCCATATTCTATGTGACAGT
>JANKOE010000002.1:56927959-56944382 GCA_026284465.1 Erythroxylum citrifolium | reverse complement strand
TCGACTTGTCGGTACTGAATGCGTGTAAGTCGACTTACCCATTGTACAAGTCGACTTGTACACGACTTACACTTACAGTATCAGCTGACCCAAGTATCAGCTGACCAGACCTTTGAGCCATTCTTGTTTTCAAAATTGGCAGTACTAGACTTCTATTATATCACCTTAGAAGCTAGGTCTCCCTTGTACCTGAAAATCAACATTGTAATTTTGATGAGTTTGTGAACTCAGTGAGTGAACCATCATCAATATGCTCACTTAAGTCAGAACACAAATATCAAGTATAAACCAAATTCACAATTGTATTTCCCAATTCAACAGATGTATCACATCATTCAATATTGAATACCAGATCACAATATAAATCATATTTCAGCAATACAACATGAACTACAAACATTTCACTTAATCATGTCAGAATAATCCAATCATTTATTTCAATCAGTCATATCACTACACAAATATTGCATATCACTATATCAACATAATTAAGTAATTCTTCGCAATCATTCACATGTTACATATAAAGATATATATATATGCAAATGAACATATGACTCCACTTTCATTTTTACATTGTTGTGACCGAGCGCCTATTTACTGTCACATATCTATTGTGGATATTGGGCACATTTCATATTCTGTCCTGTACCTATTGTGGATACCGGACTCATTAATAAATGAGCCTGTGGCTCTTTGTGCATATTTCTAAGGTTTAAGGTCTTTTGCACACTAGTCACTCTGGTGACAACTCCTTTATCTGATCATGCATAACAATGTGATGGAATGCATCAATTCACGTAATATGATATGAATGGCTTTCATTCAATGTGCACAATCATTTATCACATTCATCGGATCTGAGTCCAGCATTTAACATTCAGTTGAGTATACTTTTTCCATATTCGCATAGAATTAGAAAGCACTTCTAATACAATCCCGAATATCAAACTCCTCAGACCATCAATGTCCAGAAATATCACAATCATAGCAATAACAGTTCAATATCTAAAAGTTAATCGAAAACAATTCAGTTATAGTGAGAAAGCATCTAGGTTAACTTATAACACGCTCCAGATAAGCTATTGCCTTGATGACTGATAATGTCTGGATGCTGACGATCAATTTATGCTTCTTTATTCATGTAATACACACATATAGTTCGCACATTATTAAGCTGATAAATCATATGAATATTTAATCATGCACATATATATGTGTCATGTGTAATGCATGCTCAATTGACCTTTCCAGGTATGTAACTATTCATAAATCTTGACCATTCAAACATCATATTTTCTATACTACCATTTTGCAATCAGGTTTGTACCTTTAAGTTAGCTTGATTTACTCCAAATTCATCAACCATACTTTACACTTATCCTTGAACATTTTTATGATCAAAAGCCTCTTATAACACACACACAATTATTACTTTAAATATGGAATTTCAGCAAGCTAGATCTATACATTCACTAAACTTTTTCCAGTAATGTATATTCATACATTTACCCAATTCTCATTCATAGATACCCCCATGTTCTTCAATTCTCATTCATCCATACCTTATAAAATTTACTCATGTCCTTAAGATCATGTTTGCATTAAAAGAACTCATTTATTCCTTTAACAAATCATAATTTCCATATTTGAATTCAACCACATTGAAACAGTCCATTCTTTAGATTATGACATTAATTAACTACATAAACTTATCAAGATCTTAACCAATTAATCAAGTAACAATCTAGGCTCATTCCTAGCCTTAATCAAGTCCAAATATACCAATTTAAAGTGAAATTTCTCAACTAGTTTAACATGTACACAAGGTTGAAATTAAAATTTCAGAATTTGTCATCAACATCACTAATATTTGTAACTTTACTACCTTCAATACTTAATAAATTTTACAAGCTTAGAGACATTACTAACATTGGAAATCTTCCATATTTCATGTCCTTTAAGGTTACTTCATTTTAGATTAATTTAATTTCCATATTGGTTACACTAAAGCTTACAAAATTATACTCACTTATGTCATTAATAGTCATTTTTTTTACAAACACACCTACAACTCTAATTTTTTCAGATTTGGAAACACTTTAATAACACCTATATTTAGCATGAATTTTTCATCTATTTTACTTCAAATCTCAACTTAAATTATTTATACAACAGCCCATAAAATACTATTTTCGTACATGCGAAAACAGAACAGAAAAGTACCCGTTCATTCTCCATTTTTCAGCACATCTTCAACATCAACATCATAGACAATCTATCCCAATTCAATCATCATAATCTTTCTATTATAACATGTCATAAAGAACAACACTTTACTTGCTTATTTAACTTCCAATTCCAGCTCAATTCATTGAGTCTACCTAGCTCTCCATGCATGCAAAATCATCTCAAATTCAAGGTGGAAATTGGATGGTTTTCAGCTAGGATAAAAGACAACAATAATCTGGTTCTTTAGCTATCTTGTGAAGGCTAAAAGCATGTATTTAGTGTGGTAATTTAGCATAGCTCAAGCAAAACACAAGAATGAGAGATAGAAGCAAGTTTCGATGGTGAGAGATGAAAAGAGAAGAAGAATGAACAAAGCTGAAACTCCTCATACAGAAGCGTAACTCCTTAGATGCTAGATGTCACCATGTTTCATTGACATATGTCCCTAAGAATGTAAGCCACTTATCCCCTCTATAAGCTGCAAAATGTCACCTAATTACTAGTCCATTTGTCACTCAAATTGTTGCCATTTGTCAATTAATTACCCATGCCAAATGTCACTCATTTATCTATGTCATTTGTCACTTATTTCATAGGCTTAGTCATCCTAATTTTTCACGTGTTAATTTTTCTTGTCACTTGGCATTTTTTCTAGTCTAAATATACATTTTAATCCATCACTTTTCTAATGGTACAATTAATTCTAAATTTACTACTTGTAATTATTCAAACCAAAATTCAAGACATAATAATACATAATTCACATCATCATCATTTTAAACTTTTCATACCCCGAAATATGTCAATTGAGTGCATATACTGTCTTTGCAATGTGTACGAAATCATAATTCATATGTGTATGCTAATGATATGCATGTGAGTGAAATGTATTTCATGAATGCTAAAATGATCTAACTCATATGCAATAATCTAGGGCTCTGACCTTTAGTATAGAATACGGGTTATTACAATAAAGTTGGTTGATCTGTAATATTTGCAATACCTGTTCACATATTTAACTCCTATAAACTGTTTGGAATTTCTAGTGAAAACAAGCTTCATTCTTTAATAAACAAGAAGCTTGTGAAGTGCTTCCTTGAAATTGTTAGAATCATCAAATAGTATATTAAGCTCAATTTCATTCCTTTTCATATTAGGGTTGAATTTAGAAATTTTTTATTTATGTCTTAGTCCCTTATCAACATTTGAACCATCATTTTCTTTAAAACTGTAGGTGTGATTTAACTTAAAATAATTTTTCATATTTTTATCTTATACTTTATTCCCATCGTTATTATATCCACATTATGTTACAATTTTTTTAGCTTTCCTCTTTTCTGTTATATATTACAAACATTACTATCTATTCTTTTACTTTATTTGTCCCCTTTAAAAAACAACAAAATACCTAAAGACTGCCAACCCTTCATCATCCAAACCTAAGTTAAACTCCTTTATAATCTGTACATCAATAGATACATTCTCTCTTTACATAATTGGATCAATTGTATTGTCTCTTACAACCACAATTTCTTACTCAACTGCATTTTCTTCATTCATAAACTGTATGACAACTGTCATCTACAATTTTAGTAATAAGCTCAACATTGACAACATGATCAAACAATTCAACACGAACTTCAACATCCATATTTAGTCTAAATGTAACAAATTAGATTTATGATCAATGTAGATCTTTATCACCTTATGTTCTAAAATAAGCTTACATATATCCATCACAAAATCATTAGTTTTTCACCTTCATCAACCTATTTTAGGATTACCACCTAGTACACTATACAAGAAACCTATTTTCTTTTTGTTCTTTAATATATTCTATGAACATCCCCTCAAGGTCCCAATAATAGAACCTATCAGTTTTAATATCCTAACTTTCAACATCTTCACCCATATATTTCACATCTTTTGCATAGACAAACTTCCTACAATAACATATGGAACAATAGCTAAGACATATCTAGATGACAGAAATATACAAAAAAAAAATTATGGTTATATCCTGTTGATCCTTTTTTAATAATTTTGCAGAAAAGTTACTAATAAAAAATTAGGGCTCCAAAGAGGAAGGCACGAAAAAGATGGGTTATTTTGGGTTAAATAGGTTATGGGTTATTTTATGTCAAAATTTGTTTAAGTGTTCACTTATCCACCAATTGTCACATGGGTATTTAGTTAACAGGTCAAAAATGTATTACATAAGCTACATCCACAAATAATTAATGAAGACAAAGTTTTAATCTACGTTATATGAAATTTGTAAAATTAGTTACTAAATTAGAATTTTAAAAAGTTAGATAATAAATTAAAAATTTTAAAAATAGGCAATTTTTTTTAATCTTTGAGATTAAACTCTAACCTGAAATGGTTATACAAAATTCTAATAAAACTCTTATTGCAACTTAAAATTACACATATTATAGGTATTCGAATTTACCCTAACTCTTAAAATATGTTCTCAATCATTTTAGTAAAAAAAATCTAATTTGAAGAAGTAAATTATAACAAATTATAAAACTTGAATTTAAATTGCAGAAGTAAATTATAGAAGTAAAAAATAAAAACTTTCCCAAATCAAGAAAATGTGAACTTCAATTCTCATTCAAAGCAAACAAACCAAAAAAGGTTCTTTATATTTAACATGATAAAATTTCAGTAATAAAGTATTCCTTAAATTTGTATGCCAACAGCGAATGCAAGATGAAATTATTCTTGACGGCCTAGACTTGACAAAAGCTCTACTAATATAAGCTCATCCAAACAGGCACTAAACTCAGATAACATAATTTTAGCTAAGAAGCTAATTGACTTGGTCGAAACAAACACGTGACAAAAGCATTGGCATACCCTTTTATTGTTACTAATAAAGCTATTGGTTCTACTTGGCCAAAAAGAAAAATCTTAATGGGCAAAATTAGTAGAACTTTGACAAAACAGGAGAGCCAATTTGGAAGCAAAAATTGTAAATGACTTTAATGTCTTTATCGTGTAGAAGGCAGAGGTTCCCCAAGAAGAAAGGCCGAGAAGAGGGCTAGTGATTCACTGGGTTTAAATACAGGCACCGCATGGCCTGCTCCTCTGAACGTTGCAAATGTAAGTCCCTCGTATTCCTGAAACCAGCCACTCACCTAATCCATTACATCAATCAATTTCCTGATTGTTAGGATGATTAGAATAAATTATGTTTTTCCTAGTTAATTCATCCTATCCTATGTGTTTTTTATACCTGCTTCTGGTGGTACCAGGGGCTCCACCTCTTGGTTATAGGTAGTCCCAACATGCTTATGCTGTATCTTGTAGCCAGTACAGGAACTCTTCCATCTGTGTCTCCACTGAGCACCAAAAGTGAAAAATTGAAACGATGAGGTTCATATATAATGAATTCTTGGTTAACTTAATGAGGAAGGAAAGGAAACCAGACCTGTAGACCCATATTCTAAGACCTCCTGCTATCAGTTTCTTGTATATGGGGAGAACTGATAATTTTGACTGTGTCCAGTTGCTAAAAATGGCATAGCTGAATCCAAAGAAGCAAGATAAACCTTAGTATTCTTGGAAATTCCGTAGAATAACAAACTTTTTCACACGTTCCATTACGTCTAGAAAAGCAGACAATTACTTGCATATGCTCCAGTTCGTGAGTCGATGACCATCACTGACATGGAGGGCCTTTTGAACATCCGGTCTGTTGTAGAAAGCTTTTGCATAATCATCCAGACATGGATCATATCCACCCATGATTCTTGGCATCTGGTAAAAATAAATTCACAGACAAAAACATTCATTTAAAGTGATCATCTCATCATTATTGTAAAATATTCAAGAAATGGGCATTTTTAGCTACACAAATCTGACATTTACCATAGAGGATGAGCGCTTAAACATGACACGCGTGGACTTATTATATGAACTTGCAGCATCACCCATGCAAACCGAGGTGTAAAGGCTGTATATGTCAATCTCGTGGTACTGTCTCATTAATTCGTCAACAGATTCAGAACAATCTTTGTTTTCCCATGTATTATTGCTTTCGAAGTTGCAACTTGCTCTGATTATCTTGTGGGTTTCATCGGATATAATAGCATGGCTCCAAGCATAATCCACCATTCCTCTCCAGTCCTCAGCATCACTTGTTTCAGGATTCCCCAACTATAATGATAATATATAAGAATGGAAAAAAGATGATTAATTAGAAACGCCTAGGGATATAGGAATTTTGACACTTAATAACAAAACAAAACATACCAGGATACCCTTGAGATCGATGTGAAGGGAAGGATCTCTGTTATTGTCATATATGAGCTCAGCAAGCTCTGGAACATATTTTCCTGTTAATGCATATGTTAATAAGAGTTAAATATATAATTACGTGAACAGCTAGCAGACCGTTCGTAACGAAGTACCTGCATAGCTCTCCCCTGCAATGTAAAAGGTCCTTGATCTATAGGATGGAAACATGAGATACCAGCTATGGAGGAATGCGTAAGCATCGTTTGCTAACAAGATGTAGTAAAATTGAAGTCAGAAATTTCAACAATTATAAACAAATTAATATGTGAAATTACGACGGGCTACAGCATGTGACTCACCTGTAAAATCATCTCCCAGAATATCATAATCACTAGTTGTATTTGAATATGAAAAGCCTACTCCAACTGGAGATTCCAGGAATAACATGTTGGCCTCTAATAAGTCACCAAAGAAAACTTAAGTTATTTGCAAAATGAATTTTATTATTAATTATAATGGAACCATTTTGTAAGTGTGATCGATCACAATTGCATAGTATGACATGTTTTTCTATGGATCATAGCTTTTTGATGCCAAAAGGAGCTTTGGAATACCTCTATTCCATGAATAGGGATTATATTTAATTCCATGTCCATCAGTGTCCACTATGAAAGGACCAATCTCTTGTGTTGCACCATATCCAACGGAAGAGCACCCAGGACCTGGAACAAGAAGCATCTTGTCACCTCATTAGACAACATATATAGAATTAAAGCACTTGGATGAGTGGATTAGAAGAACTTTCCTTAGATGAATTGGAATTAAAGTTAGAAATATTCCCTTTAAGAGCATTATCACAACATATCCTTAAAACAACTTTTAGCCAAATCCTTAATTTACAACCTCGATCAAATTGTATATTAGCACAAGTTTGTTCTGTAGAAAGCAGGCATCATTTTTAAAAGATTGCACTGATCTCCATTACAAGTACATAAGCAAGCATATATAAAAGTTGGACGAAAAACTGTTAATGGATAACGTACGGCTTCAATGATAATTGCAAGATTACGGAAGTTTATTTTGTTCTGTCCAATGTCTAACATGGAAAATATAGAGAGGGCATCTTGCCATTTGCGATTTAGTTTCTCCACTAGCTGTTAAGAACGATTGAAGTGGCTTCTTGAAGATGATGATATGTTATAACTTTATGTACATATATTCTTACCTCCGTTTAGCCACAACACTAAAGGTTTTGCTTCAGGATGAGTTGTAGCTTCATAGAACCAGTAAAAGAGAGCTCTTCCATTCTTTTCATTCACCGTCACATAGCCTGAGTAGTGGCGGAAGTCCACTTGAGGTTGGCCAGGCAAGTTGGTGATAAGATGATCATCATTTGCAAATGAAGTTAATCTCTTCTCCCCAACCAACAGCCGATGTCGCGCAATACTCACAACAGGCTTAAGAGAGACAATAGAAATGAAAGTAAAACTGAGGATAGCTTTAAACTTAAATACTGAGTTCATGTTGGACAGGAATTACTTCTTTAGACAACAAGATGATAGCATAAGGAAAAAACCACTCCGCGTATTTATGCTATTGGAAAACTAGCTTAAAGATATCCAATACCATCCTACATGGAATTGTGAGCTTTATCAGGTTGGCAACCTGATCTTATGAATATGACGTCTACATTTGGGCAACTTTCTAGATCATACAGGTACATATCTTGCATTAGCTAGCCCTTGGTGGAGCCTCCATGTTGCGGAAACAAGATCCTCTGTCCAGTTTTATGATATGTTATTATGTCCAATGAATATCGACTATTCATTTATGTGGGTCCACGTTTATTTATGCGGGGCCCATGCGGAACTCACATAAATAAATGGCTGAGATTCATGGGACAGAATAAGACACCATAAAACTGGACAGAAGATCTGAACTCTATATTGCGTGGGTAGTTATATCACTGTTGACATTAAAATATGAATATGCAAGCGAATAACCGTTAGCAAAGTGAAATGCTTTTTTCATACTTCAAAATTCTATTTCATACATCACAATTTATTAAGTTACAGTAAATACATGTTATTATCTTATATCCTACAATATGAAAATTTTTCGAAGAATATCTACTAACCCTGATTTTAATCCTTCTTCATAATTCATTACAGCTCCGTTTTGATTTTTGAGTTGATATCCAAGTTTCATATCATTCAAGTAATAATTCGTGGAGTTGATATCCAAGTTTCATATTTAACATGCATTATGCAAAAATATTATCACTAAACTGTAAAACACTACTCTTTGCTAAGAGTTAGGATCCTCTGTTCAATATTACTCTGTCCTATCTTGTCCATTGAATCTCGGCCATTTACTTATGTGAGCTCCGTATCTATTTATATGGATCCCGCATAAATGAATGGTTAATATTCAAATGGACATAATAAGACAGAGTAATACTGGACAGAGGATCTAGACCCCTTTGCTAAGAAGAGGGGATTTAAAGATATATATTTCAATTATTCAATTGAATTGTACGGTGTTGAAAAGATTATTCAACACATAATAATTCGCTTAAAAATTAATTGATCTAGAGTGACAAATTAAATGATAATCTTCAAAGGAAGGAGAAAAGTCCATATCATAAACAACAAAGAAAACGACTTCTAGAAGCAAAGTTTCATTTGGTGGTGTTATGATTCTACGTGGTCATTGAACTTCTCTTCTATCTGGCCTACTTGCCGTTATGTTAACTATCGAGTTAATGAACAGTGCTTTTTGGTTCTCCAATAATTTACACTCTTACATCTTTTGGAATATGAAATAAGTTTTTTGACCTTCGTCTCTTAGTTTGTGGTCATATAATTGAGACATGACCGCAAATCTAGCTAACTCCTTTGAAAAAATAAAGGAGTTAGATGTCTCTACAAACTTTAGCTTGCCTGTGACGTTTTACAGCAAGATAACAGGAATAAGCATATATATGAACATATTAGAGGCTCATCAATAGTTTTGTCACGTTTGTTATATAATTTGCAATGATATTAATAGATAGCGATCCACTGATGGTGGTGGAAAGGGTATGATTGTGGAATATATGTAGTCAAGATAAGGAAGATGAGAAGGCATATGCATAGATAAGAAAGGCAAAGGATGCGGAAGAATATCTCTCAAATCATCAACTACAACTACTTATAAATTTCTCAAACTCCATCTCCATTCAGTGCGTTCGATTGTAAGAAGCTGGAGGATCCGTCATGCGCACAACTCCTTCTCATGTTAAATAATCCTTCTCATGTTAAACTTTTACTTGTTTTATAAAAAAGCAAGTATTGCTAACAATAATTATATATATGGTGAGTAATCTACTTCTTGTTTTAATGGAGTCAACAAGCAACATCAAATCAGAAATTTTAGTCCCCTCCCGTCTCGTCATGTAAATGTTGGATTACTGTTGCTGAGTCTACAAGAATGGATATGAACAATCGGATTGTCTATCCAAAAAAAAAAAAAGGAACAGCAAAATGAACCAGGTCACAGCATGTGGCAGTATGCTTCTGTGGATTGACCGTGTTCTTGTCAGTCACAAAAGTAAAAAAGGCACAGGTGTGGGCATATATTCCACACATCTCCGTAAGTGGTGCTTTCTAAAATAAACAGAAAGGTATCCACTTTTTTTAATGAGAATCTCATCATCACAAAGTAGAAAGATGGACTTTTGTGGCGAACCCCCTTGTTGTTTGTGAGTGTTGAATCTGATGTCGAACCCTAGTTGGTGCAAGGTATGAGAGGAACAACCAAGATGGTTTTGTTGAGCCATGACTTGGATTCCAACTTTATTAAGTTGAATAATGAGATGGAAATCATCTCTTAGATCGCTCTCCATTGTTCATTAAACAACATTAATTTGTTAGAAATATTGATTCAAAGTTAAAATTGAAGATTTGTTTAAAGATAAAATATTTGTTAAAGCATATAATTTTATCTTTTAAGATAAAGTTGTTATCTAGTTAGAATTTAAACTTTTAAATTTGAATTGTTTTATCTAGATATTAGCTAAGTTTGTTATTTCATTATCTATATATTTAAGTCTTCATGCCAATGTAATTTGAACAAATCAATAAAATGTCTTTTGCATTCTCTTTTCCCTATTCTACTTTATTTTAGTTAGTTTCTCATTCTAAAATTCCAACATGGTATCAGGGCTTTAGATACTTGAGGGACCTATGAGTAATTAATGTTTTGTAAGTTTAAGAAAAAAGAAGGGCAATGAGTAATCAAGAAAATGAAAAGATGGTGGAAGGAGCTTATCTAGCGAAGGTTGAAGTGGCTGAAGAGAAAGAAAGTGCTCAACAACGGTAAGGTATTTTTTGGAGAGACGTGCTCCAATGATTGTAGGTTGGTGAGAAGAGCATCAACAAGATGATGAGAAGTGCATCATACGGTGAAGAGAAGTGCTTCACATAATCATTGCAGGATGATGAGAAAGTGCATCATACAGTGAAGAAAAGGTTCTTCACAAATAAGAAATTTGGAAAGAAGTGTTCCATAAAGTTTGAATTTTTCTGCAACTTTGAATCAAGGGAGAATGTTGGAAATATTGATTCAAAGTTAAAATTGAAGATTTTGTTTAAAGATAAGATATTTGTTAAAGGATATAATTTTATCTTTTAAGATAAAGTTGTTATCTAGTTAGGATTTAAACTTTTGAATTTGAATTGTTTTATCTAGATATTAGCTAAGTTTGTTATCTATATATTTAAGTCTTCATATTAATGTAATTAGAACCAATAAATAAAATGTCTTTTTCATTCTCTCTTCCCTATTCTACTTTATTTTAGTTAGTTTCCATTCTAAAATTCCAACAACAAGTCAATCATCCACTCTATGTTGCTCCTGCTTTCTACTATTAGTGAGATGTTTTTTTTTTGTATCTTCTAATTACAAGACAGTGCGCATTTTATATTAAGAGAGTATTTTTCTTTAGTTGAACCGTGCTATACTATTTGCTTAAGTTCTGCTAATTTTGTGGCTTAGTTGCCAATTGCAGATTTTTTTGTTCATATAGGACTGCAGTACTTGTTCACGACATGGACTTGCTTCATGCTTTATAAGGAATATACGTACGTGACATCAATGAGGTTGCGTTTCTTGGCTTCACAACGCAGGCGTGCTGAGCAGTTCACCGTGAGCTGAGCACTTCTTTCAACTGTTGTTTAAAACATATCTTTGTTGATTCTTTTTATGCCTCTTAATAAAGGCATCAGATCGGCTGTGCCACTAAGCCTGTACTTATTCTGTACCACAACAAAAACGTCAACGTTGTTGTTTAAATCAACGTTTTGTCTCAGCTTCACGCTCATCTAAGCCGAGCCAATGTCCCCTCCTTTTATTTTTGCTTCTCGCTTTACGTCTTCGATCTTGCTCTCAACTATTCTGTGCCCCTATCTGTATCTGCTTTACTTCACAGTTGATCTGGTGCCGAAGGTTAAAGGAGAAAACTTATGAGCCCCTATCTGTATCTATCACTCTCTCCCATCATTTGAGTCTATCTTCTCCTCAATCTCAATCTTGCTTAGCGGCTGCTGCCTTCTTCCTTATTTCTCTTTGCTTTTTCCCCCCTTCCATTTTGGGTCTTTGCTATGATGACTCATTCTTGGAGTCGGCTCTAGTTGGGAGCATTGTTTTGCGTGTTGTTCCTCATCGGTCTCACAATTTCCATCAACGCGTTGTATGATGACAACACTCCCAAGTTACCTGGCTGCGATCACGAGTACAACTTGGTAATCTTTTTGTTTTTGACCCTTTTGTCGTTCTTAGAATTGCATTCCTTTTTGTTGGGTGATCAAAAATTTGTGGTTTTTGGGTGCAATTTGAAATGGGTTGCTGTCAAGTGATTGACTTTATACGTGTTTCTTTGATGGGTTGTGTTATAGATGATGGATTTATGATTTTTCCTCTTATCTTGTTTGTTGGTTGATGAACTTTTGAGGTTAAGGTTCAAACATAGGTTAATGGCGTTGAAGGCGACACTATCACCGGTGTGACTGCAAGATTCGAGGCTCTTTTACCCACTGTGGCTAAAGATGGTGTCATAATGTCTGTTGTTTTTACAAATCCACTAAACTGTTGTTCTAACTCCTCTACTAAGGTTTTTCCATTGTTCTATTACCCCCCGTTTGGTTGTTGTCCCCGTCACCGGGGATAAAGGACAGAACATGAAATTCCTGTCATCCAGCGCTGTTTGCTTCCTGTCTCCCTAGTTTTGTCATCTGTCCCCATATGACAGAGACAACAATTTCCTATCCGTCGCTTAAGCGGAGGACAAGGGACAGTATGTCCCTGACTCCGCTTCAAGACATCTCGTTGTCCAAATTTACCACCATCTCAGTCTCTGCTCTCGACTGTCCGCCGACTCACGTCCGTCTCCGTCAACAGAAGAACTAGTCCTCGTCCGTCCTAAATACAAGACTCGGGGCTCCGCCAAATACGACCCGGTGCAACTCCTCCTCCTCCTCCTGACCGCTGGCGAACTCCCACTCATCCAGCTCCCAAGACGGCTTCTGCATCGGCACGTCAGCAACAGCGGACTGCTTCACGACGCCTTGGGAAACAATCGTCGGCGAAACAAGACGAGAGGCGTTGCGGACTGAGTGCTCGGCCGACGAGGTGGAGGATGAGAAGGCCCCGCGAAGACCAGGGCTTACGATTCCGATTCCGACACCGGCTGCCTTGGCTCCAATCACCCTCATGGTTCCTCCGCCCATTGTCAGTGAAATCCGAAACAAGAGAAGGGAGAATCAATGAAATATTTAGTTCAATTAGAATGAATTCCACAAATCAATGAATATTTGTGGCGTCAAATTTAATCTGATGCTGCTATCTAAAACGTCGTGTCTTTCCTTTTTTTATTTTAGTTTCCTTAACGCCAAAGTTTTCATTTACATTAACAATTACATTTCTAAGTTTCTTTAATATTCGAATAATCAGCTAACTATTTTTAAATCTTACCGTAAATTACTTTTCAAATTTTAATACAAATGGAATAACAATACTCAAATTAAATTATATCTTAGTTTATTAAGGAATAAATAATTAAACATTTTAAAACAATTTCTTCTTATTGTGGCTTTTTTTAAAATTTCCTTGCTCTCATTCTGTAAATAAAACCTATTTAATTGTTTTTCATTTCTTTTTTTTCTCTTTTCTGGCATTCTGTTAATCTTCTTCTTCTTCTTCTTCTTTTTTCCTTAAATCTTTTTTAGTTTATCGGAAAGCTTTAAACCAATTCCTTACAAGAATACAAATGGAGTATAGCATAAATACAAGTTTTTGCTGCCAGATAAGTGTCACTAAGTAATCACCAAGTGAGAACCTATGTTGTGCTAAATATCAGTACAAACAATGTAGAGCAGTTGGGCATTGGAGTGAGGAGCCGCTTAATTCACTTTGAAGCAATACGCAAATCCTTCCTATATTGCATATCTTTTCAATTGGTAATCTCCGCAGGAGTGTGCAAAGACCAATGATTTCAAGGATTATGATAAATACTTAATAGAATATATTTTAATCCCATATTTACTAAATTTTGCTTGTTTATTTAAGACTTTTATTGTTTTTAATATTTAATTCATTCTTATTGTGTTTGTAGGTCTTATTGTATTAGTGACCATGTAAGTCCTTGTAACTATGTAAAGATTGAATGACAATGCTTTGTCCATTTTGAGTTTAGACACGTAGTGTCTATGTTGACCAAAGCCATGTTGATGATAGACACTCTTGTGTCTTGTGACCTTGTCCTTTGCATAATCCTAATTTTTGAAGTACAATAGGCAGATATGAAGGGAAATTGAATGGAGTTTGAGCTTTTGAACATTTTTGAACCTTAGAGCAATAGAGACGCAGAAATTGACACTGACAGAGAACATATTTTTATCAAAATTTCAATGGATTTTATTAGAGAAAAGGGGGGTTTATCATGAATTCTCTTGTTTTTAGTTCTCCCTTTGAATTCTTGGTTATGTTTTGTATTTTTATGAACTAAATTTGTTTACCTACGTTGGATGAACCGTAAGATAGTTTGCGATTTGACTTTAATGCCATTTGATTTTGGATTTATTGGATTCAATTATGTGTTTTGATTATTTCTTAAATTGATTTTTTGATATATTGATTCGTGTATGATTTCATGCAATTAAGAATGAGAAATCCATTGTATGAATAGATCTAGAATAATTGAAGGAAGTTGTATATAATCTTAAGGATAGGACCATATAAATATTTCAGATTAAGGTTAAGATTAGGCAATATGAGTTGTTTTAATTAGAAAGAGATTTTAGTTAATTAGCTTAAGATTAGGCATTGATAATTTTGAGAAAGATAATTATATAAAATATGAATTTCCACGAGCCAATGATCTTTAATTGAATAGTTTATGAAATCTTAGGATGATTTATTACCTAGGTGCTACTTATTTAATTTAGTTAATCTTTGTGTGATTTGTATTCTTGGTTATTAGTTTTGTTGAACTTTAGTTTTGTTTTATCTTTTTAATTAAACCATCACCTTATTCTATCAGCTGGAAAGAGGCAATTCTAACACTTATTTTTCCTGCGAAATCGACACATGATACTCACTATTACTATCCTATAATTCGATACGTGAATTTGCCTTTGTAGATCTATAGCTTAGTATTTTGCATATTAAGTTTTTAAAACCATTATCAAACACTATAATATTAGGAAAACTATATTTTTATTAATCTAAGTATTATTTATCATTTTAGTTCTTTTCATTTATTGTTTATAATTTATTGAGTTATTATGTTAATTCCTATGTATTGTTGCTTTTGTAGGTCTTTAGGTTATTTTATGACTCAAGGAAATTCATCTATTCTAGTTAAAGAAGATCTATAAATTCAGAGGATGATTCTTAGAAATTTTTAAAGTACCCAACCTAGAGATGTAGAGTTAGATCAATAAATGAAGGAGTTAGAACGCTAGATTGAGACTAAAGATCAGAAAATGATGGGCAAACCAACTAAGGATAATGTTTGATTATGCTAAGGATAATGTTTGATTATGTTAAGTCAGAATTGAATGGGACGGAGTCTAGCATTGTGAGGCTGACTGTCACTACCAAAAACTTTACAATTAAACCAAACATTATTCAGACGATGTAGCAACTTGTCAAGTTTGATGGGTACATGATGAGGATACAAATACACAGATAGAAAATTTTCTGGAGATTAATGAAACATTTAAAATCAGTGATGTCACTTATGATGTAATTAGATTAAGATTATTCCCATTCTTCTTGAGGAACCAGGCTAAGCAATGGTTGAGTTCTTTGCCTAGGGAATCTATCACCACATGGAACCAGATGATAAAGAAATTCCTTCTAAAGTATTCTCTACCAGCCAAAATTGCTAAGTTGAGGAATGACATCTCTTCCTATGCTTAGATTAATTCATAAACACTATATGATATGTGGGAAAGACCTAAGGAATTGTTAAAGAATTTCCCACATCACGGTTTATCACTATTGTTACAAGTTCACACTTTCTGTGATGGGCTCAGTCAAATAACTAGGCAGATGATTAATGCAGCAACTAAGGGTACTTTGAATAATAAAATAAAAACAAAAGCAGCTCAGGATGTAGTTAGAACTTTGGTGGGCTAGTTTAGAGCTTTGAACAAAAATATTGATGGATTGACTATAAATTCTTAACTAGTTTAAGTGATGCAGTATGATTGGTGTAGGCTATAATATGTAAGTCAAGAATGTCAAGTAGCAAAGGCTATGAGAAAGCTCAAACATTTAGACTGCATGTTAAATGCTTCTTGTTAGATCCCGAATTTTTTTAAAAGTTAGAATTATTAAATGAAATTAAATGAGAAATTGGTGGTGATTTATTCTTGTGCAAAGAAAGGAATTCTTGAAT
>JANKOE010000002.1:56889232-56903380 GCA_026284465.1 Erythroxylum citrifolium | reverse complement strand
TAAATGAATGAATATGTTTTGAATATAAAGGATTAAATGGATTGAGGAATTTATGAATTTCAATTTGGAAATTGGAAATACTTTGAATGATGTGTAAATGAAAAAAAATGAAGCGATATTAGTTAAGTCATGATTCGTTCGTTGTGAGTTGGGTTCCGAAAACAGGTCCCAACAGCTTCACTATCAGTAAACCTACAATAATATTTCAACCAACACAACTAATAACGATAAATCATAGTTAATAGTATGCACCTCAAATGTCATTAAATTGTACCAATAACAACAACATTAGCTGATTTTTGAACCAACTTTTTTTTTAGGAACTTAATTTAAAAAATTTTAAAATAGGAGTTCTTTTGTGAGAGTTGCTTCTTACTTTCCACCAACTCTGTGCATATAGCATTGTTCACACTTGCCTCCAAAACCTTTATTGCATGCATTACAATATAATTGTCAAGTACTTTAAAATTTTCAATTTCAATATTCCCACCAATGTGCACAATATAATTCTAAACGCATGAGAAAGCGTATGTACTATAATAACAATGTATACATATACAAACATACACGAACACAGTCAGGCATATTAGAGTGATATTGCTCACTTACCATGTCTACGTTGGTTTTTCAAATGAGGGTATGTCGAACTCTAATAACCTTACTATTTATTGTTTGACACGTGATGTGTAAGAATGATTGTCAGAAAATTAGCATTTCGTAAATTGGGATTCTATTTAGCACTAACATTCTTAACCTTATATAATCGTATTTTTAAAACTTAATCATGGTATTAGGCAGAAGGATTTTTTTCGCAAAATTCTCAAGGAAGCTTTATTTATTTTACTTACTTTATTACAGTTAAAATTGTGAATTACTATAATAGACACAATTTGGTAAATGACTACATAGAAATCCATATATTTTGATTTAGTGTCTTTTAATAACTCTAATAATTTAATGACAATTTAATTAAACAAATGGTTATGTAGTTAACAATTTCAAACCAAACATTAATTCCACACAATTTGGTACACAATTGTGTAACAACCTATTTCCTTCATTTTTTTGTCATAAAAGGTAGTGAGACTATGTTTGTGCATACAGGCATGTAAATAACTATTTGCAATAAAACTAAAAACACAATTTTTGCAAAGGTGTTTGTTAATCTATGTCTTTAGCATATATTCCTTTAAAATTTATAACAAGAACATGATTCAATCCACAGCCATGTAATTAACAGTTATTCACATATATTTTAATGGACACAAATTAATGCTTGATTGTGTACCCATCTCTGTACTTTGCATTATCCCTTCAAAATTTTAAACAATAAAATGATTGGTCATATTCAAAATGTTGTTAAATGTGTTAAATGTAACCTTTAATGGACATAATGTGATGCACAAACATGTACCAATTTTCCTTCATATTGAAAATGTATATTATTTTAACTTGGTTATGAAAAACTCACCTTTGATAGTTATTACTTAGTCTTACTGCATCTTTGAAATGTTTTTACAAAAAAAATCATATGAAATGTAATCACATCTAGTATAGTTTATGTTAAGGCAAGTATTTTAAAACTAAAGTGATGATATTCTCATTTTAAGGTGAAGGTGTAACTTATCTATTATGGATAGTAGTACTTTTTGTACATAGATATGATATTAGATGTATGGAGTCCTAGGATTGGCTATAATGAGCTTGATATTCTTTGTTCTCTTATGGTATTCTCATATTAAAATGAAGGTGTCACTTATATATTATCGATAATGGTATTTTTGTTTATAGGCATGGTATTGCATGTATAAATCCTTGATATAGTTTTGATTGAGGCATGGTTTTCTTCATACTTAATGATGTTATCCTCGTATTAAAGTGCATGTGTGATTTATCTATTATGGTGGTGGTATTTTTTATACATAGGCATGGTATTGGATATATAGAGTCCTAGTATAGTTTTTATTAAGGCATAGTATTTTTCATACTTGGAGATGATATTCTCATATTAAAGTGAAGGTGTGAATTATTTGTTATGGATGGTGGTATTTTTTATACATAGGCATAGTACTGGATGTATGGAGTCCTGGTATAGTTTTTATGGATACATGGCATCCTTTGCACTCAGTAATACTATTCTCATATTTAAATGAAGTTTTGATTTATTTGAGTCATAATATTTTTTGTACATAAGCATGGTATTGGATGTATGGAGTCCTAATATAGTTTTAAATAAGGTATGTTATTCTTCATACTCGATGATGGTATTATCATATTAAGTGAGGTATAACTTACCTGTTATGGGTGATGATATTTTAAATATATATACGTATTATTAAATATATGAAATCTTGGTCTAGTTTGTGTTGATTTATCGCATTGTCTCTAATCAATAATGGTTTTCTCAAATTTAATTGAAAATGTGACTTATCTATTATAAGTGGTGGTATCTTTTATAAATAGGTTTACTATTGAATGTATGGAGTCCTATTATTGTTTGTATTGATGAATTATATTCTTTATGCTCAAATATGAATTCCTATATTAAAGTGATGGTGTTACTTATCTATAATAGGTACTGGTTTTTTTTGAAGTATGAAGGTTGTACTTAGTATTCTTCACACTAAATGATGGTATTCACATTTTAAGGTGAAAATGAAGGTGTGACTTATTTGTTATGGATTATGGTATTTTTTGTACATATGCATGGTATTAGATGTACGAAGTCTCAGTATAGTTTTTATTGAGACATAGTATTCTTCATACTCGGTGATAGTTTTCTCATATTAAAGTATATATAGTTTTCTCATATTAAATTATATGTATAACTTATATATTACAGGTGGTGGTATTTTTTTGTACATCAAAATAGTATTGGATGTATAAAGGCCTGTTATAATTTTTCTTGAGGCATGTTTTTCTTATTTGGTGATGGTATTCTCATATTAAAGTGAAAGTGTAACTTATTTGCTATAGATAGTGGTATTTTTTATACATAAGTGTGATATTGGATGTATAAAAATCCTAGTATAATTTTTATTGAGGTATGGTGTTCTTCGTATATAATGAAGGGATTCTCCTATTAAAGTGAAGATGTAACTTATATCATTATAAGTGTTGATATTCTTTACACAAAGTCATAGTATTGGATGTATAGAGACCTAGTATAGTTTTATTAAACTATAACATAATGATATTCTCATGTTAAAGTAAATATGTGACTTCTCTATTATTGGTGGTAGTATTTTTTATGGGTGTGTATAGACGTGATATTAGATATATAAAGTCCTAATATAATTTGCAGTGAAACATTGTATTTTTTATGCTCATATATGGATTCTCATATTAAAATGAAGGTGTTACTTTTCTATAATGAGTGCCAGTATTGTTTATACACAGGAGTTGTATAAGTATGAAGGTTATATATGGTATTTTCATATTTAGTGATAGTATTCTCATTTTAAAGTAAACATGTGACTTATCTATTATAAATTATAGTATTTTTTGTACATAGTTGTGTTATTGGATGTATATAATTTTAGTGTAGTTTTTATTGAGGCATGGTATTCTTCTTACTCGATAATGGCATTCTTGTTTTAAAGTGAAGGTATTACTTATTTGTTAGGCTGTTGTATTTTACATACATATATGTGGTATTATTTTCATATAATGGTAGTTTTTTTTCTATCTACATAGTGTTTAAAGTTTGTCAATAAATCTTTCTAAGGTTTGCATAAGATGATTCATTAAAGACCAAGTTTCTATATTCAATCTTGAAATTGAAGGTAACGCAAATCACGGTTCATTTTTCTCGTCTCTCATTGCCAACTTAAACATATAACATCCCTCCCAGAAATAATGATGACTCTTATTAAAGAAGATGAAAAAGAAAAGGGAAAGGCCAATAGAAATTTAAAAAAAATTAGATCTTGCAAAAAGAAAATTGTTATTATTTATCTCAACTAATAAAAATACAAAATTATAGTTTCTTTAAGAGTATGATAGTTTTAAAATTTTTGGAAATAAAAACACTAAAAATATAAAGAAAATATATTTTATAAAATATTTTTGAATTTCTCGATAAGAAGTTCACTTCATAGTTAGTCCTATTCCAAATTTCTCGTAACATACCCAATTTATGTACAACTTGCTTTGAAGTCAAATTCATAACTTGTAATCAGCCCGTCAACAACCAAACCGTCGAAGCAATAACAAGAATAGGAATTTCTCCACTCAAATCCTCTTGAATAATGGCGTAGGAAAATCATGAAATAGAGGACCAAATTCACTACTGGGGAAGTGGCCTAGATGCAGAGTACTACAATAAAAAAGGAATCAGCGGCTCAAATTCATCACACCTAAAGCAGAGGACTTTCTCTGCTCACTAGATCCACAGCCCCTCCACGAGGTGTCATTTGTATGGTCCATGGATATGGTAATAACAATAGTTGGACCTTTTAGGCTACAACTATATTATTTGCTCGTATGGATTTTGCTTGTTTTGTTAGGCTTACGTGCCCAATGTCGATCATGAATTGCCTCAATTACTTTAAATTTGTGAAACAAGATTCAGAGCTTAATGTGCTGCCTTGTTTTCTGCTTGGTGAGTCTATGGGTGATGTTATATGTCTTTTTATTCATTTTGGTGGCTTCAATGTGTAGAATCTCTGATATGTAATTCCCAGATGGTGAAGTTCTAAACTTTTAAATTTTATGGTAAAATTCTTGCCAAAATTAGCTAGTGTTTTGACTGACCATACACAGTCGGTGAGAGTTGAGGAGAAAAAGATAATTGTAGAAAAGAATCCGAAGAATTATAGGAGAAAAACCAAACTTGAGACTTATCTGATGTTAGCATTCTTTTCATTGTATTACATGGGAAATGTTACTTATCCAAATGTGAGCAAAGCTCTCGAGGAGTTGTTGACGATGGCACGTTGCGTTCCTTATAATTTGGTGAAACTGATGAGAATCTTGATATTGTTCACCATGACATATCGACATATTGTTATGGATGAATGACAGCTCTGTAAGGAAGCATTAGTGACAAATTGTCGCGAAGTGGTTTAGAGATTTGTTCAGATAATGAATCAAAGATTCATTCAGAGATACTCACAGAGGCTTCAGATGTTGGGACAAATGCTTCAAAATAAGCTTCTGTATTATCTGATTGAGTATTGGAAAGTTTCTGCAATATCTGTAGATGTAAGAGTTGCTATGAACTCTACCTATGGCACTTAGTCCTTCCCATGAGATGAAGTGGAAGATTGAACTTTTAGCAGAGACGTTGGAGGTGTATGAATCTGTAACAGTTTACTCCACTAATTGACTGGTTCAAAAGTTGTGTACGAAGATGATGGCTCAGGAACCCTTGATTTTTTAGAAACTCATTGTTCAGGAACTCTGTTCATATTTTTTCTTTGACTTTGACCTTTTAGGTTTTTTCTGGAGTTGTTTAAGGATAAATGTAATGTCTAATCAAAGGATAATTGAACTTGAATACCTTTGAGTAGTCAGCTTCTTCTGGATACTTCTGATACATAGGAGACAGGTATGTTAGCTGAGTATTTAAGAACAATGAAGAGGATGAGCCATATACTGTCTTTGACTGTGCAGAGTGCAGATCAACTTCCATTATTTGCACAATTCCTTGTATCCTTTGTATTTGTCTAACTTTTGCGTCAAAGTCAGGCCCCATATAATGGGTAGTAATGTAATGTCGAAGATCAGCATCAAGACGCTGAATCTGAGCTTTGTATGACTGATACATCTGTTGGATCTGTTTAGAGATTGCATCGACTTTGTAATGAGTAGCAACGTTTTGTTGACTGATTCCATCCATCTTAGAATCAATTCTTTTCAGAACTTTATTATGTGCTACTGCGTTGGATGTTTTCCAGTTAAGAACTTCGTCAGAAGGATTTGATACGAGTGTACTTTGTGAAGTGATTCCTGTGGCTCGGATATAAGGTTTATAGGCAACCCGCGTTGATTCATTAGTACCCCTAGTTAAAGAAGGAAAGTCTTCCTCGCATGGCTTTGCCATCATGCAGGGTATAGGAGTAGAAGTCATAACAGAAACTGCTGGCTTTGATTGACATGTAGATGACTTTAATATCTCTCGAAGAGATTTAGGACTAGATCTTTCTATCAATAGACCTTAAAATAACTAGAATTATCTGGATCTAGATCATCTTTGTGTAGATGATACTGTTGAGAAGGCATATAGCCAGGTTTTGGCTTTTTCTTCTTCCTTCTCCTTCTTGCATATCTTTCATTATCATCATCGCTATCTGACTCAGGATTGAGATAGATTTCACAGTCGGGTTCACACATAGATGGGTCGACATCCCATACAAAATGTCCATGATGATGGCATAAACTGGATCTTTGTTAGATTTGAAGTAATGAATAGGAGGACTAGATTTACCTTCCATATATGAAAATACGGGCTAGATCATACGGATTTCCCCTGAGGTAGAAGGTCCGGATGGATCTTTATTGGGTCGTGCATAGATGGATTTAATAGTTCCATCTCTCAAAGTCTTCAGAGTCGAAGGAGTAGTCGTATGAAAAGAGTGTTGATGAGGCACGTGGAATACCTTTTGGTAGTTAGTGATCCATTCAGTTGGCATCAACTTTTTAAGCTCCTGTGCTGGTAGTTTCTTCGGGATCTGAATTATAGTAGTATAATCATTGGAACAATCATTAACCATATAAAGAGCATCCAAAGTGGAATTAGAAAAATTGAGGTCCAAAGCATGATTCTGTAGACGATAGATCATCTGGTGATGTAAAGTAGCCATGATGCCTGTAGGATCTTGATCTGCTCCAGTGATTTGGATCTGAACTTGCAGTTGTTCAAACAAAGTGGGATCATCTAACCTGATGTTGAAATCAGGTGTTACAGTCAAGATGGCAGTTCCATTGTTCAGCGTTGTCGGCAAGGTAGCAATCAAGGCATTTTGGTATGTTGTATAGGCAGTGTCTAGAAAAGATGTCCTGGTTGTAGTAGGAATTCCCTTTCTTCCATGAAGTATAAGAACAAGGTGTATAACCCCAACATGAAAATGTGTATGATTTTGTTCCGTCTAAAGAGATGACAAGTTTCCTCTACAAAAGATTTAATGGATAATCACTTATAATAGGTTAATTTGTCAAAATTGTGAGATAGTTATACCCTAAACATTATATATAAAATATAATTTACCAAAAACGTAAGTATCTAAAAATTATATATAAGATAGGATTTATTTAAAAAATAAGGTATACAAAATACAAATTTAAACAACAAATATTCTTCAAAAATATTAGTTTAGAATTAAAATGTTTATTTTAATTGTGTGAAAACTTTTTAAGAGAATTTATTTTTTGGCACCCTAACATAAGAATTGTTTTTCAGTTTTTCTTTAAAATGTGAAAAGCAAATCCTACTATAGAGATCATATTCATAGTAGATATTTTAAATTGAAATTCTTATCTTAATTTTTTTTTGAAAATAAAACATATTTGATGAAAGATCAAATCCCAACATATGTTTGGTGAGTCTTAATATATTGTGTTGTCCTTCAACAAATCAAATACTAGCCAAATAATGGAAGAAATACAAAGTAAGAGCCCATAGTTCTTTGTGGGCGTTTATGCACTAATTTATAAACATATGTTGCATAAGGTTATGTTTAGTTAGGGTTTTGTTAATGGAATGGAATAAAATGTAATATTATTCCATCGTTTGGGAAAAGGGTTTATAATGGAATATAATAGAATGAGATGGAAGATAAGGGTTTCATATTACATTTCATTCCATCCTAAACAGTAAAAATGAAAAACCTCTAATTTGGGAAGTTTAGGATGGAATGTAAAATGATAAACAACTTTACACTATATTACATTATAAACCCTTTATCCAAACAACATTTCACTATATTACATTATGAACCCTTCCATTCATCCCAAACAACAATTTTCTAATCTAGAACATTCAAATCATGTGAATTTCATAAAGGTATAATTGGATCAGGATTGAATGGTGACTGGAACATACCTGATGTTACATGTAATATTGGTAACTAACAAAATTCAAAGTCTCATGTTTACTAGTTATCAAGGCTTCAATACTCTCATAAGAAAACATGAAATGCTTTGAAAAACAATCATAATCCAATATAGAGATTTGTTTATCAAAGTGTGAAACATTAGATCAGATCATGTCTGCCTATATAGTTGGGTGATGTAAACTTCTTTAAAAGAGCATGTAAGAAGAGGAAGTGTTTAGAGGTCTTAGGTTTAGTAAACTATTAAAGGACATTATAGAGCTAATAGTTTATATTAACTTCAATTATTCATCTAAAAACCTAATTGACTCAATTCCCCATAGGGCTCGTCAAATTTTATAAATTTTATTAGAGAGTTTTAGTTACATTTATAGTTGATCTATAGTACATTTTCTAAAGATATCTACATATAATTTGTGGTTGGTACCAACTATTGTTACAATTATTAATTCATAGATAGTATTTATTTATTAAAATGTATTGTTATTTCAATTATTTGTTATTTCATATGTCTTTATATATCAGACTTAAGATGTTAGTAAAAAAAATACATCTAAATAGAATGATTAATTATTGATCAATTATTATATGGATGATGATTTGAAACATTGTGACCTTGTAATCCCATGGGTAATTGTGAAAACAATTAAAGTTTAAAATAACTACTGCATCTAAGAACTTAATCGTAGAATTTAATAGGGGTGAATTTTGAATGGTGACAATTTAAAATTTTGGAGTATGAAAATCCTATATATATTGAAAGCATAAAATGCTCTTTCTAAAAACATTGTGGATTAAGATAGAAAACTGTGAGACACATGACTTATGTTAAAAGTAGAACTCCTTAGCTCGTATAGCATAGATGATGACCTTATGTGAGAGTTTAGGACGTATATCCGTACTAAGGACATACATTCTACATTGTTCGAGTGTTATAGTAGACCAAATCCTGGTTATTCACTATTATAGTTGATATATAAATATAAATAAATCATAAATGAAAATATATGTCAGAGCATTCAATACCAAGGCATATAAAGCTAATGTCAAACATAGTTAGTGAGTTATTGGATGTTTATGATATCTTATCATATGTGTAACTATTGTAAGTTATCTATGTTCTTTGCTTCTAAATTGGGTTATATAAAAATGCTGCTAACCTACAACAAGAATATCAATATGATATAGGTTGTTATAAGGCACGTATTATTACATAATGAATATTAAGATACATGTGACTAGTTATACTAACAAAGAGTTGAAAATAAAAAGTGAAAGTAATGTAATGAGTCTAAGTGAAATGCAGAAAGAAAGTTTTCCATAATTCACATGATTCTAAGAAGGTTTAAGAGTAATTGAAATGAGAAAGGAAATGTACTTCTCAAGAAGAGAAATATGGGAGAAGGTGGAAATATGTAAAGATGACTCCAACATTAAGGTTCATAGAATAGACACCTATAAGTTGATCGTGAATGTTTGTTAGACCCTTATCTTATATGATATAGTTTTCATTCCTATGACTCGGAAGAATCTTGTTTCTATCATACTTTTAGTTATTCTTGGATTCAGTATTAATTCCCACAATGGTGGAAAGGATAATATCCTCAAAATAATAATAGTTATAGTTTTATGTTGGATGGTTTTATGGTATTAGATGTTATTTCTTGTAATATTTATGCTAATTTGTGGTATCTTAGACTTGTTTATGTTGAAAAAGATCAAATAAATCAATTAGTCAAATAGGTTCTTTTAGAAGACCTACATAAACTAGAATTGTCTACTTATAAACTTTGACTAATAGAAAAAATAGCGTGAAAACTATTTAGTATGGGATAAAAGTTATGAATCTATTGCAATTAATTCATTAAGATATTTATGGCCAAATGAAAGTGAAAGCAAGGCACAGAAGAACCAATTTCATCACCTTTATCAATGACTATACTTAGTATAGTGTGTTGATTTCTCAATATTTGAAATATTATGTTGTTTCCAAAAGTATATGAATTTATTTGAAATCAATTAGATAAAATTGATAAAGGCTTTAAGAATTAATTTAGGATAGATTATTTATTTGATCAATTCAAGAGGTCATATGATGATAACTGAATGGATAGAAAATTGACTATTCTATGAACCCAACAGTAAAATGGTGGTGCATTAACGAGAAATAGAACTCTTATCAAATAGTTAAGTCTATAATGGCACAAGGAGATTTTTCAGTTACCTATTAGATGATATGTTATTGAGGTCCAAATATATACTTGATCATGTACCTATTAAATCAGTTACTAAAACAACATATGAGATATAGACAAGTAAGAGCCCTTATTTATTATATTTGAATTCTTAAGAATGTGTTACTTAAATGCACAAAACCTCACATAAGTATGGAAAATTAGGCCTCAGGGGGAACAAGAGTATCTTTAAAAAATATTATGGACATTTCAAAGGGTATATGTTCAAAAGTGAACAAGGTAATAGACGAGCAATTGAATTTGTGTCTCAAGATATCATATTCTTATAGAATGATTTTCTAAACCAAGAAAGGAGGGTTCAAACTTTATCTCTATATGAGATACTACATCATAATGATCTAGTAAGACAAGATCAATTGGATGGAATTGATAGAATGCATCCAATTGGGACCAATTTAGAAGATGATAAATTGGTTTCTGATCAATGGTAATTATAGCCTAATGGGAGTTCCTTACCATTATTTGATTTAAGTGGGAGTAGTGTGAGAGTATAGAGATATGTTTCTCAAAATTTTGAAGTATTCACATAATGTGTGTGGGTTAATTCCTAGAAATTATTTTTGACATTGAAAGGGAAACTTTTGAGTAGTTTCATAAGAAAATAATGAGTCGAGACATGTGAAAAGACTATGTCTAATCTTGATAAGTATGAAAGAATTATAGAAATAAAAAGAGGGTGAAATTTAACTGGCTTGATCCAATTATAAGGATTGATTAATCTTCCCAAAGGATTTAAAGTCATTGAGAATAAATGCGTTAGTAAATGTTAAGCGAAAGACTGATGGCAACTTTGAATGATATACAGAGCTTCTAGTGTCAAAAGGATACACACAACAAAGAGATTGATTATAAGAAAACATTCTTAATTATTATGAGCTTTACATCAGTTACTAATTCTTTTTTTTTAGTTGGAATAAATCTTGGTATATATCACATAGATGTAAATAATACGTTCTTAAACCAAAAAAAATAGATGAAGAAATTTATATGACACAATCATTAGGTTTCATTTAAAAAGGTCAAAAGTGATACGTGTTTAGATCATTAATCTAAAGTCTCCAGCAGTCTAAAAGTCACCAGTATATTAAGCTCCATACTATAATATCATATGACTTTAGAATGATTGACTACGACCATTTAATCTATATTAAAAGATCTAACTATAAATATGTAATTTTATCATTATATATAGATGATATTTTGATAGCTAGGGACAATAATTAGTTTATCAAGCAAATAAATAAATTAGCTATTAACCACGTCTGATATGAAGAGCATGGCTAATGTTGCATACATCTTTATGGTTAAGATCACTAAGTATTAATTAAGAAAAGCATTTCGTTGTTATAAGTTACATATATATTAAATTAACACTTGAATAATTCTATATGTAGGACTATAAATTGTTTTGTTATGATTACTAAAGGTAAGTGCCTAAATAATAGGTAGTATTCACAAATGCCACAAAAAGAAGAAGCAATAAAGTCTTTTTTTGATTGCAATCAATAATCTTTTGTACAATATCTTGTGTATGAATAAGTACATTGAAAGCTAGTACTATGGAGCTCAAATATTAATGCTAAACCAAACACTTACATGTCAAGTATAATTATGTCAAATACATACTAGTACAAAGAGAAATGAATATACCTTAAGACTATTTATAATACTTATTATCAATGATGATAGCTTGTTTTTCATTGAGTATTTGATGCAATATATGTTTAATTGATAATTAGACTTTTTCTTTGTACATTCTCCCATAGCAATAACATATTTGGGTCTCCACTTAGTTTCACTCAACCTTCATCTTGGTCATAGACAAATCACCTAAGTTTGGGTGTGCTACTTTTTTTTTTTATAGTAGAAACAGTTTTGGAAATTTTAAACTGTTAACCCTATCCAACTTTCTGGGCCACCAAAGGATCTTTCGTGTATAATACTTTTTTGAAAAAAATCAATCTGACTTTTTGGTTCCCTTCGCTTAATGAGAAAATAGGTTTGATTCTACAATGTAGGCAGTCTATTGTCATTAGACTTTTCCAATAGATTTACATCTTTCATTAATTGAAGTTTTTCGATGTAGTAATAGGTCTGGGAGGCACCCCTTCTCCCGAAGTTAAGACAATTTCAAGTAGACAATTTCTATGAAACGTAGGGGATAAAGTTTTGAAAATTAAAAATGCCAAAATAGTTAAATACCTAGTGACAAGCTCCTAAGTTTTGAAAATTAAAAATGCCAAAATAGTTAAATACCTAGTGACAAGCTCCTATGTTTCCCTACTATCATGCTCAGAATAGCTAGCTTCTTTAATTTCTCAGTAAAGATAAATATGGCAGAAATTTAGTTCTAAAAATATGAAAAGTTGATTTCAAAATGAACTTTTAGTTCTAGAATGAATGTTATAATAAGAATTGAACATTCAATTTTAGATACAAAAAGTATGTTCGACAGATACGATATACCTTTTCAAACGAGTAATAACCTTCATTACTTAGGAATAGAGATAAGACAAGTTTTAAGAAATTATATCTATGTGATAAACAAGAGCTCAAGGGTTAAAACACTAATGACAGAGGAAGTACATTTAAGGGTATAAAAGGTTATTAGTAATGACATAACCTTAAGAAATGATGTGTTTGTCCAATTTGTCTTTAACATGTCCTATATAAGTTCTAAAAAAGTGGATTAAATAAATAAACAAGTGAACTCAAATTAGGCATTAAGTATATGTGAAATATCATTTGTACATAATTTGACAAAAGACATACGTTCTAATAAAAGAGTCAATACTGTAATTTTTACCAATAAGAATCATATAAATCATATTCTTATCTCTTATTGCATGAGAATCTTTGGGATTATATGAATCTCAAATTAAAGTATTACTTTTACTCGGGTTCTTATTCCAAAAAGTTTATTTAGTGGGTGTTATCTTATAATGTTACTAGAAAACCATGAATAATTCAATACAATGAGACATTCTAAAAAATCAAGTTAAATATTTCAAAGGAATGAGAAACAAAGAAAATTATTATAAGTTCAAGTTTGTATGAAGATGTATTCAAAGGCAATATGAATATAAAGCATTTAAATATTAAGAATCAGATAATAATTGATGCAATAAATAAACTAGGATTTATCATAATGAAATTCACTTAATTTCATTATATATGAGTGGAAAATATTTGATTAATAAATTAATTTAAAATATTAAACATCAAAACCATCAATTACACTTTAAGCATTATATATAAAATATATTTTACCAGAAAAATAAAGTCTGGAAAAAAACGAGAGATCACAAATCGGAAAGACGCCGCAAGGATAAGATTGTAGATTATTAAACAGAAGTTGATAGGAGATTAAATGTACTTCATTCCTTCCCTCCATTTAAATCTAACAATGACAGACCACAACTCATTTTTGTGTTATTTCATTATTACATTAGTTTACAAACCCCTCCTTAAGCTCAGTGTAAGTGTGTAACATTTCATTTTCTAGCTATTGAAGAGAAATAGGTGTTGGTTTTAATAGCTATATGAGATTATGTTGGCAACTTCAGAAAGTATAATTAACCAAGTTTACCTTAAACAAAACGAAGACAAGTACGTTTAAAAAAAAAAAAAAACGAAGACAAGTAAGCATACTGGAAGAAAACACAAACAACAAATTGAGAGGTATAATAATAATAAGCCCCTCCTCTTTTATCATTTACAGTTTGGTAACACAAGGTGTTCTATAGATCTGCCATCTTTTAGTATTACTGTGTCAGACTATCAACTCTACACGTCTATCTATACAATGAAATTGAAGCTATTAAGTAGAACTACAAAAA
>JANKOE010000002.1:56814691-56825917 GCA_026284465.1 Erythroxylum citrifolium | reverse complement strand
ATCAAATTTCCTTAAATTCCTAACTTTTCTCACCAATTTCTTTCTCATTTAAATTTATTTTAATATTTCTAATTTTCCTCAAAAGTTCGGGGTCCAACATGCAAGTAATAGCTTGAACTCTGGAATCCTTTTGTGTCGCGTCTGGTTAAAAAATTAGTCAAGTCAAAACTCGGATTCTTCTTTGCAGATGATCTCGTTCTTTTCGCTGAAGCAGCGGATGTGCAGACGCAGGTAATAGCTCAAACTTTGGAATCCTTTTGCGTCGCGTTTGGTCAAAAAATTAGTCAAGCCAAAACTCGGATCTATTTCTCTAAAAAAGTTTCTAGAGAAACTGCGAGGCGTCTGAGCCAAGACTTTGCAGTTGACTTGTACGAATAATCTTGGCAGGTATTTAAGGGTTCCTTTGATTCATAAGCACACGTCGAGAAGTGCCTATCAGCACATTATTGATAATGCTCAACGAAAACTTGCAAGATGGCACGCAAGAATGTTGTCTCTAACGGGGCGAGTCACCTTAAACCAATTAGTCATTGCCTTGCTTCTAATTTTTACAATGCAAACAGTATATCTCTCGCTTCAGCTGTATGATGATTTGGAGAAGATCATGCGAGATTTTATATGGGGATCAACAAACGATCAACGAAAAATGCATCTAGTTAACTGGGACTCAGTATGCCAGCCCAAAGTAGAGGGGCTAGGTATTAAACACATTCGGTCCACAAATGATGCCTTACTGGCTAAGTTAGGTTGGGAGTTGCTAACTAAGCCCATAACCCTCTGGGTACAAATATTACGAGCTAAATATTGCCTCGATGCATATCCTATACCCCGCACAATTGATAGGGCAGGGGCGTCGGTAATTTGGAGGGGGATATCGGCAACCTGGTAGGTTGTTCGGCAAGGTAGCAAATGGACTCTGGGCAATGGGAGGTGTATCTTATTTTGGCTGGATAACTAGGTACATGGATGGGGGCCATTAATCCTTGTGACAACCTCTCTTTACCAACGACAGGGGCCATGGCTCTAACATGAGTTCCAACAATACCTTCCTTCTGTGGTTTGTATGGAGCTTGCAACTATCCGACCTACTATCGAGGATAGAGGAGAAGACAGACTAGCGTGGAGGCAAACTAACCATGGGCGTTCACAGTGGCATCTGCATATGAATTAATTGAAAGTCGCCCCACAGGCATCAGTCACAGTCTTTGGGAGGCTATATGGAGGACCTCAGCGGATCAGGTTGTTTCTTTGGCTTCTAACTAAAGGGAAACTACTGACAAACCAGCAACGAGTGGCCCGACATATCGCCACGGATAATAGATGTCATGTTTGTGGGCAAGCAAAGTCTTCAGTACACGCGGTGAGGGACTGCCCGAGAGTGAGCACTTTCTATAGTAAATTTCCTCCAGAGGTGGTCGGTACGAGTTTCTTCTAATAGGACGGGGGAGACATGGTTTATGTATAATCTCAGGAAGAACTCATTAGTTCAGCAGGTAGCGTGGACCACAATCTTTAGCATTGCCTACTGGTTCTTTTGGAAATGAAGGAACTGCAGTCTATTTGAGAATGGATTTGAATGGCTGACAGAGGGTACCAAACTCATTATGGATTACGTAGCTTGGTTAACACGAGCAAGAGCTATGGAAAACTACATGTTTCCGACTCTAGGTTTACCGGTGGGCAGTTTCGTGGGCTGGACTAAACCAAAGGAAGGTTGGGTGAAAGTTAATTCGGATGGAGCAGTAAAAAAAAGGTCCAACACGGCTACCACCGGAGGATTAATTAGAGACTGTCAGGAGAAGTGGTGTGGAGGTTTTCAGCAGAATATAGGGTGGGATTTGCCTTTAACTACAGAACTCTAGGGCGTTTATTCAGGACTTTCGTTGGCCTAGGAAGTGGGCTATTGACGAGTTGTTGTTGAAACAGACTCTCTAGAGGTCATTAATATTCTCTCGTCTTCCCCTGTAGTTCTGACTGAGGATAATTTTTTGGTGGTAGGTATCAAAGGTCTCTTCCACTAAGCATGGGAAGTCCAACTTCAGCATATCTATCTCGAAGGGAATTAGTGCGCTGACAGCCTGGCGGCTATAGCTTTCTTTCTGAGTTCGGTTTGCATTTTCTACGGGAGCCTCTGATGGGAGTCCTGGAGCTACTGCACCGAGATGCGCAAGGAGTGTTATATTCTATAGCTTTGAGTTAATTTTGTTTGTTTTGCTTCCTTTGTAATTTTTTTAAAAAAAGAGGAGCTAACGACCACACTCTTCAAAATGGCATCAACCTGGTGAGCTAGCGAGCTTGGAGGTGAGAAGACAACAAAGAGAAGAGCTTATGAGCAAAGGACAACAAAGAGGAGAATTAAAGGTGAGGAGAGAAGACATCTGGAAAGGAGGACTGAGGAGACGACTGAGAAGAGAGTTGCAATCCAGTAAAGAAATGAGTAAGAGGATAAAGGAAAGGAGGGGAAATTGATCACAAACATATCTTTTTTTTTTACAAGCACATAAATATCTTGTTTGCATTTAATTATATTTAAATGGATAATTATTAATAAATATAATATAATTTAAAATATTTTCAAAATATTTAAATTTCAAATAAATTTTGATTTAATAATTAAATGTATTTTAAATAAAATGTAATTTTTAAATTATTTATTTTAATAAAATAAAATAATTTTTGTTAACGATTTATTAATAATTATTATATAAGAGATTTAAATAAATTGAATTAATTAAAAATAAGTTATTTTAAATTTTATCTAATATTTAATTATTATTAGCAATAAAAATGTAACTATTTATTTAAAAATAGAAACTAAAAATAAATAATAAATAATAAAAGCTATAATAAAAAATATATGTCAAACAAAACGATCCTTAAATTTAATATAATATAAAATCTCTCATTCCCTGTGTATTTCCGTATGTTTGCTCCCCAAAAGCCCCATTCATCAATCGAGTCCAGGCCACTCGTACACCCGACCCAGAAAACCCGGTCCACCAGAAACACCCTTATAACTTAAACACGACGTAACAGCTGACACGGATTATCGAAATCACGTAAAATAATTTTGATTAGACGGTTTATCCCTCCAAATCTAATCATCTTCGTCGTATAAACTTCTCCCGGCAAGTGTTACAGATTTTTGCCGGAAACCTGAAATTCTCTACTATACGTACACTCTCTTCATTGTTCTGTGCTTAAGTCACGGACTTTCTGATAACTTTTAATGAACTCAAGAAGTTTGATAATCTTTGCGAATGTGAAAATTTGGGGTATTATAAGGTAACATATGTGTTCTTTGTGTGATTCGTAGCGGGTCTTTTTGGTTACAGGGATTGGTACAATCCAGTTCGGGAATGTCGAAGGCTTGCTGGTGATCAGGGACTGATGCCACGGTTTGGGATCGTGATTCCTCATATTGCAGAGAACGAAGCTATGGTAGTTAGGGTTTCTGGTTTCCTCTTTTCATGTTGATTTCGGTTCGTTTGGGTTTAACACGATTGCGCGTTAGCATGTGTTATTGTTTGGTGTAACCTTGATTATTTTAGTGCATTATCCAGGTATTTTAGGGTTTTAGATTTTGTGGTAGTTGTTGTGCTGTGACTGTGAGAGGAGATTTTGAATCTGTGGAATGCTAATTTATCTTGAACAAGTGGAATTATTGCAGACAAAATTGTCAAACTAATGATGAATTATTCTGCCTGCAGTACCATTTTCATCAAACAGATGAAAAATGGTGTGAGGTATACAGTTTGGTGAAATGCTCATATTTATACTTGTTTTGTCTAGGCTGCATCAAAGAAAGTGTTTACAAGGGAAGAGTGGGAAAAAAAGCTCAATGATATAAAGATTAGGAAGGAAGACATGAATAAATTGGTGATGAACTTTTTTGTCACTGAGGGTTATGTTCAAGCTGCTGAGAAATTCCGCACAGAATCTGGAACTGAACGTATCCTTGATATGATTGATTTATAGTTCTTTTTTTTTCTTTTATGTGGGTCTATTAGAAATAGTCTCTCTACCAGTTAGGGGTAAGACTGTATATTTTTGGACCTCCTCAAATTATGCGTCAACGGGACTTTTATTGGCATTTTTTTGATGGTGTTGTTTTTAGTTCTAGTATTTCATTTTAGTGCTCTTTATTGAAAAATTTAACTGTGTTTCTCCTTATTGCAAAGTAGCAGATATAGATCTTGCAACAATTACTGATAGAATGGCTGTCAAGAAGGCAGTGCAGTGTGGAAATGTGGAGGATGCAATTGAGAAAGTCAATGATTTAAACCCTGAGGTATGATGTTTTGTTATGCTGATTATCTCCCAGGGTTTGGTTTGGGATTCAATCATTTGAAACTTATAATACTATCTTTTCTCATAAGCTTTTTAAATTTGGCTATCTGTTTCACTTTTCCATTTTTGTTCCTTCTTTAAAGGACTTTTGCCATTTGCTTATCAAATTGATGGATGCTTCTATGACTCCATTTCCAATTGTATCAAGGAGGCAAAAGAGCAGTCATGTGCGTGACTACAGTTAAATGTGTTGTAGTAGACAAGGTCAAGAGAGTAGTACCCTTGTCAGGGTTATGGAAGTGGAGCTTGAGCCCGAGCTCGTGCCCGAGACCATTTAGGCCAGTTGAGCTCCAGTGCTGAGGAGTTAATCAATTTTTGTGTATAAAAAGTTTTCTGTTGGAGGAATTCTTTGTATGAGTAGGATTTATATCTTTTTTCCTTAATTTCCTTTATAAATAGGAGTTATAGGTCTTTGCAACATGTAACAGAAAACCTTAATAAAATTCTTAATGTGGTGCAGACTTGGGCACTCCTGCCGAGCCATGTAAATCTTTTCCTTTGTAATTGTGATTTTACTTTCCAGCTTTCTTCATTGTTGAATTCATTTCCTAAAATATATGATGTCGTGGGCAGATATTAATATATCATTCTTGAGACTATGTTTTGCTTGTGATATGAGTGGCAACTACATACTGTCGTTTTCTATAGCAATTATTCTCTCACATGTAAAACCTTGTCCACAGATATTGGATACAAATCCCCAACTGTTTTTCCATCTTCAACAGCAGAGGCTGATTGAATTAATTAGAAATGGCAAGGTAGCTGAGGCGCTAGAATTTGCACAGGAGGAGCTTGCACCAAGGGGAGAAGAAAATGTAATTATCAATCAGCTATTGATTCTCATACCTACTTCTACTGCAATTTAAGTTTCTGTATTGGCAATTCCTCCAGTACGTGTTTTTTTTTTACTAAAATTACATTCTTCATTGGTTGCATTAGCTATTCATCATATTTACAAATAAAACTGTAAATCATATAGATCCATTAAACATTGAAATTATTCACAGCAAAGCTTTCTAGAAGAGTTGGAGAGAACTGTTGCTTTACTAGCTTTTGAAGATGCCTCAACTTCTCCAGTTGGCGAGCTTCTGGATATGTCACAGCGTCTGAGGACTGCAAATGAGGTGAATGCAGCTATTCTTACAAGTCAGAGTCATGAAAAAGGTTAGTGGCTTTATTGTTCATTATGTATTTGTCTTTTTGTGGAAATGCTAAGTGC
This sequence comes from Erythroxylum citrifolium, assembly GCA_026284465.1. Classification (NCBI taxonomy): domain Eukaryota; kingdom Viridiplantae; phylum Streptophyta; class Magnoliopsida; order Malpighiales; family Erythroxylaceae; genus Erythroxylum; species Erythroxylum citrifolium. Next base: position 56,820,348 of record JANKOE010000002.1, on the reverse strand, counting down.
TATACTTGAACATGATATGAAGTTGCCATGTACCAAAGGGATATGATAAAATGAACTTGACTCTGATTTTAACTAACAAAAGCACAGATAAATTACAACAGAAAAAGCAATCTTATGCAAACCTTGTAATTTGCATGGTAGCCAAGCTGCAAGGAACTTCTAGCTAAATGGTCCATTTTTATGAGATTTTCCTCACTGTGCACTTATGAGGACTAAATGTTTCATTTAATTTGCGTGCCTGTATTTTGTATGATAAAAAACTAAATATCCTTGAAAATTACTTCTGTGCATAGCTTCGTGTTATATCACATATCTTGGTTCTAGCATTGACATTTATGAACATTTGATTAGCTGTCCAGCAATTTTAGAAGGGATAACGAATTGAAAAGTGTGAAACATTTTATAATGTTTTTAATTTAGCTTCCAACCATTTAGGTTTTTAATTTAGTTTCAAAGTTTTAAAAGGTTGAACCAATTAGTTTGAAACATTATCCACATTAATATTTTATTGGTGTGGTGAATAAAGCACATGAATGTGGGCACTTAGACAGGTTACATGGCTCTTACTTGGGGCTCAAAAGTTACACCTCTTCTTCCAATTCATTAACAAGCGTAATAAGTCATTTATCCATTAATTTTTTGTTGTCTTTGTCAGCCTCTCTCAATGTCTCTTGGTCATTTGTGCCTAGGTTTCTTAGTTAGGCAGTTCTACTCTCGCTAGCTCTCTTCAAAACTCTCTGTCCACTCTTGATGTCTCTTTTTCTTCATGTATATATTACTAACTACTCTGCTAATTGGGCGCACTGCAATGTCATTGGGTCAAGTAGCTGTTGTTAAGCATGCACTAGCTGATCTTGCTGTCAGTGCTTCAACTTCTTTACCAGACAAAGGGGAATCAAAACAATCCAAAAGATATATCGTCATGTAATACATTGCTAGGGATGCAATGCTACAGTTAAATCTTTCACCATTTAGAAAAATACACTTTCTGGTGAAGCTCTTCATTGCTTTGTGCTTAGACATAGTTTATTCTTGATCGACTATTATAGCAATGAACACAACAAACTTCATGAGGACAGACAAAACTAGAAAAAAATTTAACGCAGAAAACCCAAGAAACTCAGCAAATCCAAGACTCAACAAGTTCAAAAAACCTAAAAAACCAGCAAATTAAAAAGACCCAGACATCCATATGATTTAAACAATTGACCCCATTTCTAGCTCAAGAGACAGTGTCTTCTAGGATTTCCGTCTGTATATACTTCGAGTCATAGTGTTCCCTACTGTGTTGCTCCGAACTAGTTACATTATAGTTTTAGTTGAGCTCAACTCTTCTGTTATATGGAGGTTGAATCATGAACATAAAAAGGGATGAAAGGAGGGAAAGAATGACGCCAACTTATTTAGGAAAAGCTGTTATTGAAGGTTATATGTGGTGGATAAAGAAGAGCCATGTAGTCTGTCCAAGTAGCTACATTCACGTGTTCTGTTAGGCACATCAACAAAATAGTAACAGAAATAACGTTTTGATTGAGTGGTCCAATTTTTTTAAATTTTAAGTACTAAATTGAAATTTAAAAGGTTTGAAAATGAATTGAAAATATCCCAGAATGTTTGAGTCTCTTGTGAATTTGTTATCCCAATTTAGAATTACCAATATTAGAATCCATTAGATGTTTGTTTTCGTAAGTGGATAGGATGAAGCTGTAGAAGTGAGTTTTGTGAATGAATGGGCAACGAAATTTTCCTGGAATTATAGAGATATTTCAGTATCAACAACTTGGTTCTAAATACTAAACTTGAATGTCAAATTTACTTTAGCTCATATGAAAGTCATTTGACCTTTTGTGATCATCTGGTGTCTAGAGTCAAATTTCACGTTTTTTTGTCTATATACACACCGGAAAACCACATATATGCCACTCATGGATTAAAATTTCCAAATTACTTGAAAATGAGTATTGAATATGTAAAATTTTGGGTTTTATACATTTGGATTACATAGGGATTGATGTTTACGTATATTTGATTCCATGACTTAAATCATTTGATAAATTGTATTATGTACCTTTTAGATGGATATTGAATCACAATTGCTTCACAGATCCAAAGCTTCCTAGCTTGCTAAAATTGCTGGTTTGGGCTCAGAAGCAACTTGATGAGAAAGCTGCATACCCCCGGATAAATGATTTGTCTACTGCCATGCTTGAAGATCCTGCAGTTTGAAAGTCATACTAGTCTTCCGAACAGATCAGGCCGTCCAACTTGACTACACAGATAGAGGGCTAGGATAATGCTGCAATTCTGTATTTCTATTGAAGGGATTATGGGGAGTGATCTGGTGGATTGTTACATGTTACTTTTTTTTAGTGTTAACTCTCTTGCAACACCTTTAATTTCCTGGTATACGATTTGTTCATACAACTTGATTTCTTACTAGATCGGTAGCTTTTTAGATGACATTTGCCTGAGACCACGAAGCAAAAGGGTATCAACACCAGCCAACTGAAGGCCTTCGTACTTCAAAACTTTCTTTTCAATGTTCCATCATATCTGTTGGAAGTAAAATGGTGAACTAGACCTTCATTTTTCTGGTTGTCTGTGCAATGCGGGCTTGTTATACGGTGAGTGCATCGAACAGTAACTACCATGAATTAAACACTAAGCAATGTTGATAGTGAGTAATAAATATAGGGGAGGAACGACGAAATGAAATGCTAGTGAAGGTTTAATCAAAGAAGAATCAGAAACTAACAATAGTATCATTCCCTACACAACCAGGAGATAAGGTTTCCCCCAAAACCAAAACAAACAACCATGGGCGAGTCTACAGACCAAAATCAAAACCTCCAACAAATAACCCGATTAGCTAATCCTCTTGTGCATCACTGATCTGGGTTTCTCCACACAACATAGACCCAGATAATGTCAGGAGCTTCATCCTGATACTTGGCATGTTTGTTTACAAAGGCTCTGCTACCCAAATTGCAATAACCATCATCGAAGTTGAGAGCATAACTTGAAGGATCATATTGGAATTTCGACTGCTTCTTCCCATTCTTAACTGTGTTCTTAACTGCTGCCCGCAGTCTTTTGAGAAAACTCCTGCATTGCTTCTTGCTGTGTCTATTCGCCCATTTCAAACTTCCAACTACTCCCATGTTCATCTAAATTGAAGAAAAAGTAAAACCAGAAAAGATGAATATGCCACAAAAGAACTAGCAAGATATTTCGCTATAATGCCTTTCTGGATAATTCCAAGGTGTTCTGAAGCAGAGATGCTAAGAAAGAAAGAAACAAAATTTAACCCAGAAAAAGGCTTCAACTTTTGAAAGGAGATGCAAAGAATGAATGGGGAAAGGAGAAGAAAATTTTTTGGGTTGTTCAAAGAAGCTGGTCCAGCTTCACTTGCAGTCTCAACGTCTATATGCTCTTTTTGGTATCACATTGGGATGCTCAAATTCCACTATCAACCATAGATGGTAGGGGCCGAGAGAGAGAGGAGGTTGTCGTGGGCAGAGAGCCACTGCTATGGTCTTATCAGCGTTAGATTTAGAGTCAGTAGTTGCTATTGTCGTTATAGTAGTAGTACAAAGAACGTGTGTCACTCCACATTTCATAATGAATTCCTCGTATTGGTTTTGGAATTAAGACTACACCTTAATAATCCTCTTGGTTTTTTAAAAATGTTAAAAGAATTGTCCTTTTTTATTATTATTATCAGATAACTAAACTAACCCTTTGATGCGGAACTTAAAATGAATCCTTGAAGATTCTAATGTCTTTACTTTCAAGTTTCAAAGCAAGGACAAAAAAAAAGAATCAGTCTTTGCTGCTGTTGCCTGTTCAATTTTGGCAGATATTCTCTACTTTTATGTGTTATCTGCTAATATATAGTCTGTACCAAATTTAATGATCATCTAACAGCTAATAGTTTGCTCAGAGGATGCTTGTTGTAGACATGGATCAATCAGGTAAATTGGAGAAATCAACCACTTCTTATTCCTTTGAAACAAAAATGATGGATCCTTTTTATTAATAAATGAGCTTTAGCAACAGAGACTGGAGCAATGGGGAAACTTAAACATAATGAATGACATCAGAACAGTACTGTGTTTTGCTGGTAACCGTTTTGTCTCCAATGGCAAAGGCATCTGTGGTTTGGCTTGATTGAAGATCTTTGAAGTGGAACCTCTAATGGGCCTCTATTTTGTTCATGTCTTGAAAGCTAATTTCCCTTTCAGTATTGGCATTAAATTCCCATTTTGTCTCTTTTGTGTCTGAATCTGCAGGCTGCAGACAAACTTTCCTTGTGACACCATTTTCCCTGTAAAGTGATGGAATTGTGGACCCAATTTCATATGAGTTGTCAATCTACTCCAACAGGGTTTTAACTTTTGTCTCAAACCTTGTCAGCGACAGGGCAGCTACCTCAAACCAAACAATTGAGATGGAGTTGATTTTTTCTTACATTGCAGGTTCACTTGGTGCTGAATTAGAAGCCCTTTTGTTCTTTATTATAAGTAATAAGCCATTATAATTGAAGTTATACATGTCCCATTCAAGAGTCAGATTCTCTGTCCATTTTATCCTGTCTTTATTTTATCTTATGAATCTCAGCCATCTATTTATGTTGGTCCTGCATAAATAGATAGCTGAGATTCATGGGACAGGATAGGAACAGGATAAAATGGACAGAAGATCTCATCTCCCCATTCAACTACCATATCCAATAATAAGTTGAACCATTCTGGTGTTTTTTAACTCCTAAGCTCGCAATGCCTTACTCTCCAACTCCAAATAAGACTGTAAAGAAGACGTTATATACTTAGATGATACCGGGTATCATCATTCTAGAAAAAGGAACATGACATAAACTGACTTGATACTCCACCCAATACCTCGAGCCGGTCCTTTGTTGGCTTAACGTGATATAAAGTTGAAGATTCTATGTAATGTATGATCCATTCTTGGCTGCAGTATCCTATTTGGATTTGCTCCTCCCTCCTTTTCTTGCAGCCTTTTTCTGTGGGCGCATTTGCTTTTAAAGAGCGAAGAGTCGCATGGCTTTGGCACGGTATTAAAAGAAATAAGGACTACTTGTTTCCAAGGCATTACAAGAACCTACCATTTCGGCATCAGCAGGGCATCACTTACACCCACTCGCCCTAGTATCACAGAAATTTCAAACGTCCAGCTCCTCACTTTGCTCCTTATATTTCTCTCTACATGCTTTAGGTTTAGAAAAATCCAATGTTTAAAAAACCGGACCGGTGATTGACAGGGCCGTTCTTATAGTTTTATAGGCCCGGGACGAAACGAAAAAAAGGGATCCCAATAAATTGACAATATACTTAAATTTACATATTTGTATGAAACATAAATGACTCAATCTATAAATTTACGTAACTAACTAAATATTAAATGATCATAACACTAACAAATACACAGAGGATCGTGATTTATAAAAAGACTTTATGTTTTAAATTTAATATAATAACTAATAATTAATTATATAATGTGGTAAATACACAAATTTGACGTGGCTATCACATCACTGACTTTAATAAAAATCTTCATGTTAGACTATTTTAATTTTATAATAAATTACAAATTTAGAATAATATTATAAAATAGAAATAAATTGAAGATTTTTT
>JANKOE010000002.1:56782854-56795377 GCA_026284465.1 Erythroxylum citrifolium | reverse complement strand
TATAGCATACAATGTCTACTCAAGGACTCATAAGTCCTAGGATCAATTTGTTAAATCGAGATGTCATATACTCCTAATAGATATATGACGATGTACTCTCGTCGTATGCTGGTCACACCGGTTATTGAACAAGTATGAGTATTGCAGAGTTTGTTTTAAGATTAAACCTATCATGTGTGAGTGGGAGATGTAAGTTATTATTACACCCATGAAGGGTATAATAGTACTGATACTTTTGAGATAACTACCAAGGGTAGTTATATAAAGACAAAATATGATTGCAACGTTTACAGAAAAACGAACGGTGGTTTTGTATGCGTTGTGTCGGTCATTTTGCTTCAAGGTTTTTCAAGAAGAGTAGAAGAACAACTCGGCAGTAGATTGGAAATAGACAGTGCTTTAACCGGTGGAATAACAACGAAAAACTAAGTATGTATTTTTTGTTTTATATACATATAACATCAATCTTTGGAATATACATAATCAGTGTGGTTATTGTATTTGATCCGTTCAGATTTTCCTAACACTATGTAAGGAAAATAACATCCAAAAGCTGTTACGAAGTTGAATCATAATAACATACAAGTCTATACGCAGTCATTGTCTGCTCTTTCTCATTCCTTCTCGGATGGTACACTCTCCTCTGAATCTGCGCATTTGCTGGGTCTCTTTCCTTTGGGCCTTTCAAGCACTTTAAAATTTCAGAATATCTAATCATGCACATTAATCAAGTTTGACGCGATAAAGAAAAAAGAAAAAAGAAACTAACCACAATTTTAGTTACGTTTTGCTTTATTTGTTATCAAAACATTGAAGAAATTACACACCATCGAGCAGCCACTTGAAGTACCGATACTGGTGGTGTCCTCCTTCCACACTGTCCATTGAAGAAATTACACACCATCGAGCAGCCACTTGAAGTGCCGTTACTGGTGGTGTCCTCCTTCCACACTGTTTTCCTGCTTTTCCCACAAGTCAACTCAATTAATATTGCAGAGTACAAAAGGTAGCAACAGTGGAAGAGAGGAAATACCTAGATTGGGTTGATTCGTGAACATCTGCAAGAGCAAGCTCGACCTGATGGGAACACTCCATCAACCTATTCATGGATTGCATGCTGACAGATTCAACGTCACTATATTCTTCCAAAGTTGATTGATAATTATATCCCTTTTCATTCGCAGCAGGCTAAAACAGAAAGAGGAAAATCATATCAGATAAATCAATCTTTATGTCATAACCACACTGTTTACTGTTATATATATAAAATCTTACTTGACCATTAAGGTCTGAACTTAGCAATCTGGACGGTGAACTGGTTGACGAAGGATCAAGTGAGTGCGGTTGTTTATCCTTTTCCTGTCCTCGAAAAAAATCCAATTGTTGATTGACACTTCGGAGTTCCTTAAGGTGATACGCTATTTGAGCCGTTAGGTTTTGTACTATTCCCAGACAACCACGAACAGGATCCTCGGCTCGAGCATTAGCTTCCATGACTAGCGATTCAGAGGTATCTCTGCTCTGACTTGGTTCTACTGAACTCATCAGTTTCAAAATGTTGCTAACACCAAAAAGCTTATGGGCGTTTTGAAACTCCTGAAACCTATTACCTGGAAAAAAAGCAACCCATCCACACGTCTCTTCACATCTCTTCCTTTGGTGCTTACACACAGCACAAGGCGGAACGTTCCCTGCACTCCTATCCATGTTTTTCGTATTGTAGCGATTCAATTGAGAGAAAACAAGTTCTTACCTTAAATGTGAAATCCCGAGAGCTTATTCAACTTGAGTTTTGTGCATAACTACTCCATTTAATTGGGCGGTATGTTAGCATTGAAGGAATAGGATATTCTTGGATTGTGCCAGAAATGAGAATTTATGATTCTGCTAATGCTTTCAAATAAGGAAAGTGTATCTACAAGATTTTCTTTTCATTTTCTTGTCTAGACATGCATGTTCTGCTGCTTTTATTATTAAGAACTTGCCAATTTTTAGTTCTTGAAAGGCGTTTCCAACTTGTGATTAACCAAAGCTTTGGAGTTCGATTTGAGTATGGAGCAGCCTTAAATCCTTGAGTCAGTTGTCTCATCTTGTGAGGTGCCTATAAATCAGCGAGGAGATTAGTCACTGGATCCGCCGGTGAATACCCTGATCTAGACAAAAAAAAAAGGTGTGATTAATATGTCGGGGTGTTTGACTGTTTTATTTGACTTGAAATTTTTATGTAAAAATCAACTAACAAGTGAAAGCTAATAATTTTAAGATTAATAACCTTTTATCTGAATTTATTGTAAATCTCCTTCATCCCTAAAATTACCATTATATATAATGTGACATTATGAATTTGATTGAATAGTTTTAATGTTGATAATTTTTAATTTATTTAAATTATTCAAACTAATTAGATAGATAGCAATAAAATGATATACATATCAAGATTTTACTAAACTTAATTTCTTAGGTAATATATTGCTCATACCTTAAGATTTGTTATAATTAACATATAAATCAAAAAGTAAATTCGATAACAGAAATAAAATAAAAGAAAAATCCTATTAAGTGAGTAATCGGGTTGGGAAAAATAAAGCTTTAATATTTATAGAACGTACCATTTAAATCTCAGAAACGAAATTACAAATTCTGGGCTAGGTTTTCGTTAATAAATAGTGACACCCTTAAAAAAAAACTTTATAAGAGGATGTAAGGTTTCAGAGTCTGAAACTCCCCAATCAAAAGTGTAATTTTTTGCCAAAGACCAAACGATAAAAAAGATTTATCATTTACTAAACACATCGAAAGATCCAAGTTGCCAATTAACATTATACAAAATGTCTAAGATGATCATTTTTTCATACCACTTTACCCTTTAACGTTTTTAAAATGAAACAATTTACTTCAAAAATACTCATTCTGTCAAATAAATGTTACGCTCATATTAAGATAGACCTCATAGACATGTGATATGTGCTTAATTGTTGATATTTTTAATTATTTTCACTTAGCGATTATTGGTATAAAAATGCTTAAGATACTCACTTTGATCCATATTTGATTTTAGGTACAATTTGGAAGCAAAAAAATTAAAGTAGGTTAAAAGTACCGCATATGGGTCATTTTCTAAATATTTATTTTTGCTTGTCTTTATGGGCATGAAGAATTAAATCAACGTTGAGGAGAGCAATAGGAGCATTTAAAAGCAGCAAATTAACGAGGGTCATGCATCAAGCAGCGTTTTTGCTCTCCAATTAAATTATCAACGCAATTAGCTACAAGAGGATTTTAAAGCTTCACGCATTGGACAAGCATGGAGGGTTTGAGGTGCTGAGCTTGGTTCCGTAAATTAAAAGGAGGCTTGGAGAAGCAACAAGGCAGGCGATTAAAAATTAAAGGAACAAGTAGGTCACGCAATATGCAACAAGAACGACGACTAGCGTTAAATTTGTCCCATCAATTGGAAGCCAGCGTTGAGCAATTAAAGGAGCATATCAAGAGAGAGTTGAGGAGGCAACGCATATGGACAGAGGCCAACACAACAGGTGGCATAGGAAAATCATGCCACAGACGGAGGTGACGCAAAATTAAAATAGGAGACATAGCCAAGAGGAACGGACGTCACGTTGGACTACTGAAGGCTTTGCATTTTTTATCAAAGGAGCAACCAATAGCTGATGCAGTTGGAGGACAACATGCAAGGAGTGGAGGCCTTTATTTGATTGGACAAATTGAGCAGTCCATCCACGCTACAGAGAGGAGAGCACGCGGCAACACATCACACATAGCAATACAAGACAGAGGAACAAGCAAATTAAATGTGAGGGCAACAATTAAATCAGGAGAAGGGCTAAAGCGTGCAAGCGGCGTGCGTGAAACAACAATCACGTAAGCCATTGGAAACACGCATCAGGAAAGGAGGCAGCATAAAAGGAACTCCAAATCAACGCATACAAAGGAGCAGCGTGGAGAAGCATCAACAAATGAAATTAAGGCAGTGTCGGACAGGTGGAGGCACGCAGAAGAGAGGGACAGCTGGCGTGAAACAGAGCAAATTGCATTAATTAACACAGTGGAGATTAAAACAACACAGTGGACAGCCATAAAACACGCAAAAATCAGAGGAATAACGTATACGAACGAAATGAATTAGGAGCAACAGGTGGCATTTTTTTGGTAAATCACGTTGAAAATCAAACAAAACAGGCGCAAATAAAGAAATAAATTAGCGCAAGTGAGAGTCGGCGGGACCTAGAGTAAGAGCTTGAGTGAGATACAATTAATAGGGAAGTGTGCCGATATCTGAAGAGAGGAAGACATTACAATAGTGGAGTGACTACGAAAGCTTATCAAAAGTCAGAGATTGCGGCGGTGGAGTTTTGGAAGCTAAAGGTTATTATTTCTTTCATATAAAAGGTGAGACATTTTTAATTGTCCAATCAAGCAATAGGACTTGAATCAGCAAAAGGAGAAAGCTGGGCATGAACTGTCGGACAGCAAATTGGCTACAGGAGAAGACGATAGGGTGGCGCAACAATCAGACAACAATTAAATTAAACAAATCAATTGAGAGGCAGCTGAGCTAGAGACAAAAATGAGTTGGAGAAATCACGCAAAAGGAGGGGGCGGCGCATCAACGAAAAATCAGTGAAGCTCCAGGCGTCCCAACAACTTGCGGCGTGACAATGAAAAATAAATGAACAACAGTCGGCGCAACAGAATATAAAAGAGCAGTGAGCAAAATAGCACAGGGAGAGTTGGCGGTAGTGAGAAGAAAGAAGATGCTATTTTCATTAAGGAGATTTTCGGTGGGTATGGAGGGAGAGCTGAAGCTGGTTCGGTAACAGTGGTTGAATTTTAATTTTAATTTGTCAATTTCAGCTATAATAGATAGGGAATAGTATTTTGTGTGGCTAAGTTTTTAAATCTAGACAGGGTACTTTACGTTTGATTCATGTAGTTCGTGAGACTCTCGTGGTTTAATTGTAGGGATGGCAATTGTACCCAAACCCGATGGGTACCCGATAAAATTACCCGAACGGGGGCGGATATGGGGAGCAAATTTTTACCCGTGGGGCGGGTATGAGGGGTTAATAAAAATATCCGTCAGATATCGGGGCGGGTATGGGGATACCACCCCCATACCCGTTTACCCGTTTATCATTATATATATATACAAAAAATCCCTGTCATTTATCACTATACCCATTGCCGTTTATCATTATACATATACACACAAAATCCCTAACTCGTTTATCATTCCCCGACTGCCGACTCTCCAGCAACCATCGTCTTCTTCCAGCAACGCCGTGTTCGGTATCCCCATCAACGCCGTCGTCTTCTTCCATCAACGCCGTCGCCGTCTCCAGCAACCATCGTCTTCTTCCAGCAACAGCCGTCTTCTCCGACGCCGACCCTTCATCCGCGAGGTAGTACTTCTGTATATATATGTTTGATTCAAGCAACTTTCAGTTTTTGGTTGTAAATATCTTAAACCATTGTATATTCTCTTAGAAATTGATTTAGAAGGAGTGAATGACTGAAGCGGGTAAATAGGTACCTGATGGGGATCAAACCTCCATCGGGTACGGGTATGAGAGACGCAGAAAATTCTCCGGCGAAGATAGGGTCAGAGATGGGGAGTGAGGGCGGGTTCGTGGGGCAGGTACGAGGGAGGCATACCTGCCCATACCCGCTCCGTTATCATCCTTACATACACCGGACCACCCATGAGTCCCTTCCTCATAACTCTGATGTGATGTGACCCACTCTAATTCATCACATCTCTTAAATTAACTTCCCTTCTTTCCTAACTCATTATTGCGTACTGACGCACGTGCCATTTGCAGTCCCGTGCCACGCGTGGTTTAGTACAGATTCTTGAGGGGTTCACGTTTTGAGACATTTGACTGTTTTTGTATACTAAGAAAAGTATGACCGCGCTATGAGTTGATGGGATTCGAGAACTGATCTCGTCCGTCAAAGAAGGGTATAATCCCGATAACTTCGATTTACACTTTGTTGCTTTGCTTATGGCCGAAAACGAGATGGGCAACCGCCAACCGTACATGAAGTCCAAGGAGGACCACCACAGACACAGAGACAGAGGCCTTGCTAATTTTTTTTCGGGAAAAGAAAAGGCTATGAAATGAATATGAGTGGGACAGTCATATTTACGATGATGGTATGGTATTGTCAAATTGTGGACCGCCCTGTGAAATTAAATCTGAAGAAGTTGCTCAGTGATTGAGTAGACCTCCCTGGTCCTTCCACTGTGCTGCACCCCCTGACATAGCCCAACAGTGCCCACCCGCCTGTCGAGAACAGACCTTCAATGAATGGACAAGATCATTTTGAAACAAAGAAGGGCGCTGTGGGGGAGAGAGGATTTGTTCTGCTCGGTTCTCCACACACCTTGCAGATTCCTCGTCAGTATAGATTTGGTTGGTCTTCCAAATCCGATCATGATTCTTCAAGGGCCGTGGTTTATTATTTATAAACATGAAATGGCCGTGCTAACTGCACTTTATAATTCATACAAAAAGAAATTCGGCTTCATCTTGTCATCCTTTCAAGAGGCTCTGATGTTTATATATATGATGAAACTAAAGGCTAAAGCTGCCTCAGATCACATCAAGTGACTGTAAAGCTAAAGGGCGAGAGCCCACGAACATGTTCATTGACCAGGGGTATTTGTCTACTGCCCTGGCTGCCACACAACACAATAAGCACAAGCAGACAAGGCTCTGAGACGCAGTACATTCCAAGCGTGGCGTGGTTAAAGTAAGCTGAGAAGGTCAAATTTCAGCTGCCAAAGCCATCGTCACCATTTCCCTCTCGGCTCTGTTCTGTTCTGTACACGAAAAAACAAAGAAAGAAAAGATCCAAATTCCAAGACTCTTCCTTTCTCGCTCCACACTGCTCTTGCTCTCTTCTATGCTTACCTTTTCTTAAACTAAAGATAGCCCACATGCTCCCTCTCCCTTTGTGTCTCTCCTTTTCCATGCCTTGAAAAAAAGAAAACAAAAGTCCAAGTGTTTTTTCTATGTACCGGTCATTCTAAGCCTTGATTCCGGAGTTTTTTTTTTTAAAAAAGCCTTGAACAGCGCCTTACATTAGATAACACACCAAAGCTCTTCATCCTTCACTTTCTCTCTCATGAACAAAGTAATGATAGTGAAAGCGAAGTTGACGACATAGAGATTTGTAGAGTTCAAAAATGGTTTCACAGGATGGTGGCATTAGCGCTTGGCCACCAGTGGGAGCTCCGATACTGTTAAATGTGCAAAGAGAAGAACAACTTAGACCCTTCGACAACTCTGTAAATGCTGTGTCTTTTGGATTTGTAGCTACTGCCGTTCTCATCTCCATGTTCCTCGTTATGGCTATCTTTGAAAGATTCATCAGACCCTCCTCTGGTAGGAACCAAGGCGACCTCGAGTCACAGATGGGTTTCAATGCCAAGCTGGGTCATCCATCTCCAAACGTGAGTGAGCTTATATCTTTTCCCATTTCCGTATACACTTTCAATTGCTGAGTCTTTGCTCAAATTTTGCTTTTAGCTTGGTCATGTGATGTCTGCTTTTGTTGCGTTAAATGCGGTTTAGCATTCTTGTGTTTTTGTTTCTCTTTGAGCCTGCTTTCTATTCAGTTAGGTGGTTGTTTTGATTTTGGCAAAATTAATGAGTGTTTGCCTGACAGGAACTGTAATTGTTCTTCTGGTTCTGGTTAATTTATAATTATCTTGTCAGTGTTTGGTATGTTTGTGCCAATGGATTCGCATGATTTTGCTGCGCTTCAATAATTAAACAATATAAACCAGTTCATTGATTTTAGTTCTGCTTTGCACTCTTTTTCCTTCTAATTTTACTTCAGTTTTCATGTCTTCTGGGATTTTGTAATTTCCACTAAAAAGCTGATATTTCTCATTATATCTTTATCGGCATGTAATCAGGTGTTTAACTGTATCTAATCTTCAATTTCGATCCACTCTTCTTCTTTTCCCTTTTCTTCTTCCTTTATCTTCGACTTTGGCCTGGAAAGCCTACAACTTTCATTGAATGCTAAGTCTTGCCTTCTTCATCAATGTTAAAAGGACTTCATCAATGTTAAAAGGACTTCATATCCTAAAGCCTTAAACTTCCTTTAGGACTGTTTCCATGATCTATGAATGATGCTTTTGTAACCCTCAAGTTGCGACATGAAACTCAGGTCAATAAAGCCAACTTCTCTTATCCAGTCAAAAATTCATCATTTAGGAACTGTCCCGTCTCCTAATTAAAGTTTTGGGTCGATGGCTCATTCCAAGAAGTTGTCTAGTAATCGAATGGATGGTTCCAAGCCTAATAGTCACTGGATTAGATTTCTTAGCCCCAGCATTGTACATCAGGACACGTTGGCCATCAGGCTCAAGTCGAACTAGCTTTTGCATGGCCAGTGATAGGCCATGGTCGGAGATATGTCTCTTTGCAAACAAGCATGGTTTAGCATCTTCTTATCTCATTCAGATTTCAATTGTGCCTTTAATGTACTTAGAATAATGGGTTTGTATACTAAAATGTTGGTAGCTAAACCAGGGAGATTAGGTTGGTACATGTTTTTGGAGTATCCTATTCCTATGATGGGTCCTGTGTGATGCATCATGTCTATGGTCTACCATGTGCCATATTGTTCCTGAAACACAAATGGCCCACCTTCTGATCCTACCTTATTGTTCACTTTTGATGACTAACTCGGATGTGGGATAGCACAACAGTGAAGCTGTCTTAACTTTATTAAGTGATCAAGTGCTTTTAATTGTAAAGCTGCACATGGCTCGATACTGAGAAAATAGTATAGATTCATGGAAATTTTTTGTCATTTTGTGTCATTCATCTTCTAAAGAATGTCCATAGGAGCTATCCCCGAAGTTATGAACCATTTCAAGCTTTTCCGGTGGAATGCCTGATGTATATAGGATGTTTTTGAAGTGTTTCCAGATTTGCAGATCAGGGAACGATGTGTTTTTGGGGGGTCCAGGGCTATAGGTTAATAGTTAGTCTTGTTTGGAAGCCAATCACCATGAAATGCATTGGCTCTACAACATGCACGATCTTTCAACTGACGTGACATGAAGTGAGACTGACTGCGATCCTAATCAGGAAAAGCATAGAGAAACATACATCTAGAGCAAATGTCCGTATTGTGCATTTCCTTGGTACCTAAGAAACAGCTTACCTGCTACCATATTTATAAATGTAGTTTCTAGACCTGATTCGCAAGCCTAGCTGTTTTGTGGGTAGGACGTTGCCAGTGTTTCTATATTTAATACCAAAGTTTGGAGGCATTCTTGGTTACCGTAATGAAAAGCACAAAGTCAACTACACATGTCAGTTGTTGGGTTAAGCTATTAGTAGAACTGTAGAAGTAATGTGGTAGACTGAAAGAAATAAAGTTTCTCACTTGTAGCACTTCCATGTGCTTGAATTATGGGAGCATCGAATATCGTTTGTTTAATGTATTTGCTGCTTAATCTGGTGACTGCAAGTCTACAACGGTCCAATTAGTTAGATGGCATGTTCTTGATGAGATAAACTGAATAGCAGACTTCCCAATTCATCTCTTATAGTTACTATACTGGCACTTATATTCTGGCAAATTCAACCTGTCACATGGTGCTTTATCCACTTAATTTGTGTAAGTCTTAACATATAGATTTGGTTTTCTCTTCGTTGAAATGTCCAGATGACTGTATATGCAAATGGAGTTTCAGTATTGATGCCTGGAGATAACATTCCAACCTTCATAGCACACCCAGCCCCCGTACCTCTACCACCGGGAAGTGCTTCTGGCGAGGTTCCACCTTGTAACTCTGAAACAGTCCCAAGCTCCAGCTCCGACTGAATGCAAAACGTGTAAAAATAAAACATTTGACTAAACAAAGGACAAGCAGGAGGTTGAGGAATGTGATGGCACAGCATGTCTTGCTTAAAGCTCTTTCTGCCTGTGTACATACGCCATTAGTTCTCTTGATGGGTAAAGCCAGCACTGGCTTCTACCCAAGATTTACTTTTTTCTAGATAGGATTTGGTCCTTGGAAGACGGATTGTTTTGCCCATCAAATTTGAGGAATGTAATTAGTGTTGAGTGTGGGGAGTAGTTTTAATTACATCTCGAGGCAATTTAATGATAAGGGCTCCAATTTTACTTCTCATCTCCATCATCCTGGGCCTGTAAACAAGTCTGCCAACTTACAGGTTTTACCATTAACTCATTAGTAATACAGGAAGTAGTATCAACATAAACCCATCATAGTTTCCAGGACAATCCTTCCCCCCAAATTTCAATTTGCACAGACAAGTTTCAGTGCATTCAGACGACGTTGTCAATTTTCTTCCCATTCAACACCTTTGTAGATTGAACTAAATGGGTGGATTTCCATATCCATTAACCGATCATACTATCCACCGTTTCCATCTACACCACCTCACGTTCACCGTAATTTAGTAAACTATATCCAAACTACTTTTCTAGAGATTTACTTCAGAGAAAGATGAAACATTCAAGTGAGACATGTGGGTTTTCAAGGGATTCATGACCACCATTACTTTCCGTATTCATGCCATTGTCACCATTCTTCGCTGGATCCTTTATCACCCCACCCGGAGATGGTTTCGTCCTCATTGTCACTGCAGATCTATTAAAGGCTGGCGACCTGGACGTCCTTCCGGAGCTCTCTCCCGGGCTTTTCCTATTCGGGTTCGGCCGGAACCCTCTCCTTTCTGCCACTTCCCTACTCTGCACCAGCCCAGCATTGTTTCTTTTTACTGGCGAGCAGTCAACTTTCCGTGTCGGTGAGTTACGGACAAGACGATCTTTTCTAGGACCTATCTTGTCGCCGGAAAAACTCCTGTTTCTCGAATGCGACTTCGGCGCCGAAGATGCCACTACTCTGAGCTTCACTTCTGCATCGTCGTCGTCGGTTTTGGTGTTGTTGATAGTGCTCGCACTCAAGCTGACGCTGCATACTTCTGATACTTGCTCTGAGATCTCATCATCCTCTTGACACAACTGCACATCATTCTTGTACAAAGCTCTTTCTTTGGTGTTCTGATCAAGGCCTGGTACGTGCGGTTCAACATTGATTTCGTTCTTGTACTCTTGTAAATTGTTGATCTTGATGAGTTGTTGTTGTAATGGTGGTTTGCGGTTGGGAGTCTCAGCTAGTACTTCTTTCACGGTTTCTTCTCCCAGCGACGATGGAGGTGGAGCTCTGTTCTCAAGAGTTGATCTGGGATTCAAAGACTTAGATCCCACTTTGTCAAATTCTGAAGCTTTATTGACACTCACACAGCAACCCATTTTAGGTTCCAAGTTCGGAAATAAAATGGTAATAGAGTCAAAAGTGATTAGTAACAAGCACTCGCCTTTGGTTGATCAGGTAGGAAACACGGAGCTTTTTTTTTTTTTTTTTGGAGGAAATGGGGTTCAGGTCCTCCAGGATTGAAGAGAATAGAGGAGATAAAGAGAGAAAGTTGAGAATAATTGTGAAGAAGTAACCTACCCTACACAGTTGGGGAACTGGACGTGGAGGTGTAGTCCTGGTCGAGCATTTATTTGAAGGACGGATGCATCATATGGCAGTCGTCACTATTTCTTTATATGGTTTACGGCCTCTTCTGGTTATATTCTGCATATTTTCATTATTGGAAATATCACTAAACTACTACAAGAGACACAGATAGGCTTGGCGTGCATGTAATTACGATCAATGGACCTATCGCAGGAGTCTGGATTTTCTGTATGATATTATAATGTCTTTGTTTTGTTTTATGAATTTCAGCCATTTATTTACTGTATGTGGTTTCTGTATGAGTTCCACATAAATAAACGCAAGTTTCGCATAAATAAATGGTTGAGATTTATAGGATAAAATAAGATGCAGAATATACTACCCCTACTTTAGTACAGTAAAAGTGAACAAAATGGCGAAAATAAAACTCCTTATGTTAGCAAGCAAACATAGGAACTCCCAGGGCTCTGGCTGCGGTTTATATAAAACATAACATTGTGAGATACTGACCCCCGATCTCACATCACATTCTTTGAATCCCAGACATAGTCTTATCATGTTTCTAAGCATGAATGAATCATCACATGTACCAAGTACAACAGCAGATTCCATCCCACCTGCATTCAACACATGGTCGGATTCTATGTCCGTCAGCATCTGTAAAACAGCTCTAATAAAACAAATGGAGAAGCAAAATAGATATATAGCATCAGACCCGGCCTGGCGACTTGTCAATTCTATGAATGGATTGCTAGTTTAGAACATTTCTTTAGTGCAAGCCTAGCCTCTACCATCCACCACCAATACTAGGATCAAATTACTTGTTTTCATTATTATGTATCTGTTAGGTATTGGCTTGAATTGTTTCTTGGTTAATTTTGGATGGCTGGTCAATTTTGAAGCTTATGGATAAATGTAGAATCTTAAGGATGAGTCAAAGAAGTATTCAAATTGAATTTGTAGTCTTGAAGATAAGGATGA